>CM060962.1:268003845-268118845 GCA_030765045.1 Tenodera sinensis
ACAAGGAAATAAGCTATAGATAATTTCTGCAAATGTTTATCTCAAACAGCATGAAGAAGATAGAGGAATAAGAGTTCGTAAGAATAGTTAGTACAAGAGTTGAAAAAGCCATGTGAGCGTAACACATCAGATCTTTCGAAAAGGTCCGCGCGCGCGGCTGTGTGTCAACAGCATAACTCAGAAACGAAAAGTTGGTTAGAACCAAGGTTGGTATTTAAGCTTAATATCTTTCAAAGTTGCGACACAAAGATTTTGTGGAAAATTCCTCACCCTAAGCTACCCTTTATATGGAAAATGTTTCCAAATTTTGATTTTCTCAAAAATGATTAAAATGTCACGTGTTTAAGATATTTTTATGGCAAGTGAAATGTATATTTTGAATTTTCTGGTTATAGCCAATGTAGCCCTGTTAACTCTTGATGAGTTTTGCATGACTGGTAAACCAAAAAAAAAAAAAAAAAAAAAAAAAAAAAATAGACCAAATCTTGCTACAGAAAAATGTGAATCTCATTGAAACACGCAATTTATGTCCAAATACATTTTTTGTGCAGTGAACCATTTCGGAGATATTGCTTGTTATTGGTGTGAGTTTTAGAATACTTATACTTTTCTCAAATGAAAGGTCGTTATTCACATTTTTATCTCTTGGCCGTACAAAGAGAGCGGAATTTCAAAGCGTTCACACGGCGACTAGCATTAAAATATATGCCTATCTCTGAAAGTCTACTGTATTCCCATGTTCCCCTTGCATCTACAAGGAAATAAGCAACAAGATAATTTCTGCAAATGTTTATCTCGACTAAAATGAAGAAGAGTTTGTAAGAATTGTTTGTACAAGAAGGAGTACAGAAAGTCATGTGAGTGCAATACATCAGATTTTTAAATGGACCTCTGAATTATGGAACTCATTGGGATTTGAGAAGAAAAAGCAAATTCAACGTTTATAGCGTTTAACCCTGACGCAGAAACCAATCATATCCCACTCAACGAATTCTGTCTAACGGAGTAATAAAGATGTCTGGATAATTAATGCTTGCTGTCATGCTCTAGAGACCTTGAATATGTGTTTTCCAAGTATTTTGAAACCTGCCCATGATCAAGGTGAAATTCGATTCGACAAATAATTTCCTCGTTCAACTTGACTGTCATGTACACATTTTTTAAAGTTATAAAAGAAGGGGAAAACACCCACAACAGAAGTTAAAATTCTGCTTAAAATGTAGTTCTTTTTACCTTTCCAGCTGTGTGTGATCATTAGCGAAGAGAGGTTTACTTATAGGCCACTTGACCCAGAGGCAAAGACACCTCACGCACTGGAATCTACTCGTACTAGATTTGTTATATCACTCCATCGGAAGGAAGGTTGCCAACTCGTACGATAATTATGGGGGCATACGATAATTATAATCTTTGTACAATGGTTGTCAACCCGTACGATAATTATGGGGGTGTACGATAATTTCAATACCGGCGAAATATCATTTTCACTGGTTTGTCACACCAGCGAAATGAAACAAATTACAAATAGTGACACCACTTTTGCCCTCATGGCCTGTCTCCACCCCTCTAAGGCAACAATTTCATATCATACTAATCCTTCTTCCCTTTATCCTCTTGTTGCCAGTGTGCCCAGATCTGGTAATCTCAATGAAGAAAGCACTTTTCAGAAAATTGATGATCAATGGAGAAAACTCGGAATAAGTGATATTCCGTGTGAAATAAAGAACATGCCTGAACCTGACAGTTTCTGGAGTGCTGTTATGTACATGTCACCTTGGTGGAAATACTGATTTCAAAGAACTAGCGGCATTTGTATTATCAGTGATTTATTTGGTATAATCTGTTTCGTTGTCCCACAGAAGCTTCTTGCAAAAGTTTTTCCTAAACTGAGTTTAGTAAAAACTAAAGTTAGAAACAGATTGGCGTTAGATACGCTAAATGAACTTATTCTATCGTCTCAGCTAATGACAGAATGTGGTATATCCGAAAATCTGTAAGTCACCAAGATGTTGAGGTTTATCCCAACAACAAATTTGTATAATGCTGCAACATTTGAGGAAGATGAACTTTCAGATGAATAGTGCGAGAAACATAAGTGCTAAAGTTGTAATACTGGCTGAGGTCATCAATCCTGTAGGTGAATAGAATAAACATCATTACTATTACATTTTCATAAGTGTTTTATTGATATTTTTATTGTTGTAGCATTTGGTTTATGATGTACGATAATTTTGGACCCAAATCTATAATTTTGAATGGCTTGTACGATATTTTTACTTTTAAATGATGGCAACCCTGATCGGAAGGAAGGGATGAATGAGGGAACCACAGAAGACTACAGAGTGAATCTGTGTGAGTGAATTTGATGCATTAAACCCCAAATAACTAAAACCTACAACACACCAACATGTTCCACAGGAGAGGCCACAGATAGGACCACTGGAGTTAAAGGTGAAATATGAATGGAACAATTAAAAAAAAAAGAAGGAAAGAAAAAGGAAAAACGGAGAGGCCTGTCAGCGCCACTAATGTCTGCCACAGATACAAACGACCGCTTCGCTTTAATACATGCCAAAATATCTGATGTGTTGCATGCGCGTGACATTCTCTTCTCACACTTCTAGAAATCATTCTCTCTGCTTCATGTTAATCGAAATAAACATTTTCAACAATTGCTTTTTGCATATTTCCTTGTAAGTAAATTGGGAATGGCTCAATACAGTAGCCTTTAAACAATGGGCAATTTCTTTAAGAGCAGCATTGAAATTCAATTCTTTTTGCATTACTAAGGGAAACAAGGAAAATAAAAACAAAAAAAAAAACAAACAAATAATGACATCCCATTTGAGAAAGTATTTTAAAATGTAAAGTTATAACAAAGAATATATCGAAAACGGATAAGTCCACAGAAGAAGTGTATGTGACATAAAATGTATGCCTTCACGAAATCAATGTCTTCCAGAAGAGATCGTGAGTGACATTGAGGTACTAGTATACCATCTGGTGCGAAAAATCTACAAATTAACCGATTTGCTGCATATGTGTCATCAACTGTGCAATGTTTTTTAATGCTGCACAATAATGTGCGTTTGAGCGTTAATGTTTCTCATCTGCAGCAACTTGGCCTTTCAACATGACGTCATTACCATGTTTTATCTAACTCCTATGAGAATATTTAAGTAATTATATACTTAATTTCTGTTATATTGATGTTGGTAATAGCGATGTATTTTCCATTGCTATGTCTGCATTACTTGATGCTTATATTTAGCAATGGGATAATAAACCCCGGTAATACTCAGATAGTAAACCACAGTGTTGATATAGCTGGACAACTTCTTTGATTGCATCAAATAAACACGTTAAGCCTGTATCGAGGTAGTTCATATTGAAAGGCAGGTAATCTATTCTGGTAACCATTAATGCGTTGTAACTGTGAACGTGATGCAACAAATAACTTAATTCTTGCTGGTAATAGTTAAATGAACTGATAACGCACTGTAGCTTACGATTGTTACAATAGTTACCCAAAAAGAACTGTTTGTCCCAACCCTAACTTTACCTATTACTTGATGTAGAATGCACAGTATCGGAGGGCGTTTTACGACAAAGGAAGCATTTTTTACGTGTTGTGGGCATATTCAGTGTTACAGATTTTCATCACGGACATGACATAATTAAAAAGTATATTTCTTGTTGAATACAGAGGAATGTGTTACATTAATGTGTGCATAGTCCTACGGTAGGCCCGAGCTCATTACGACCATGGTCCCCCCTTCACAGGACTGTCACAAAATACATAACATGCGGGTTCAACATTTGATTTAACCACTAGTGACCTCTAGTAGCCATCAGTGTATAGGTGTGAACATTCAGTCGCATTTACTCTGGACGGCTTTTCCATAAGTGGTAAACCGTTAGAGATAGACCAAATTATACTATACAAAAAATGTAGATCTTACTAAAATACACAATTTATGTCTCAATAAATTTTCTTGTAGGGTGAACCATTTCGGAGGTATTCCTTGTTATGTGTGTGAGTTTCGGGGCTTCAACTACTGGGGCTATAGCCAGAAAATTCAGATATACATTTCATTTGTCATAAAAATATCTCAAACACATGACATTTTAATCAAAATCGTTAGAGCCATTTTCAAGAAAATCAAAATTCTCGAAAACTTTTCCAAGTAAAGTAGTTTAGGGTGGGGCTATTTTCTTCAAAATCTTCCTGTCGCATCCCTGAAAGACATTAAACTTATATACTAAATTTGGTTTTTAACCGACTTTGAGTTATCCTGTCCACAGCCCGACAGACAGACCGACACACACACACACACACACACACACACACACACACACACACACACACACACACACACACACAGAGAGAGAGAGAGAGAGAGAGAGAGAGAGAGAGAGAGAGACAGACAGACACGTGGACCTTTTTCTAAAGTGTTTTTTTTTTTTTTTGGATTCAGGTGGTCTCAAAACAAATATTTCCGATGAAATCTCGACATCGAATTTTTGGGTGGAATACAATACTTCCCCTATTTAGCAGTAGAGAAAGTAAAAAAGTAGAAAACACAATTTATGTTCAAATACATTTTTTTATGTGTAGTGAACCATTTCGGCGATATTCCTTATTATTTGTGAGTTTTACAATATTATAATTTTTTTAAATGGACGTCTATCGTCTATCACGTTTTGTCTCCTAGTCGTGCAGAGGGAACGCAATTTCAGAGCCTTCATAGCTTTTAAAGATTTGAGTATCCCTCAAAGTCTACTGTATTCCCGTATTCCCCTTCACTTACAAGACAATTAGCAATAAGATAAGTTTTGCAAATGTTTATCCCGACTAACATGAAGAAGATAGGGGAATAAGAGTTTGTAAGAATAGTTAGTACGAGAGTAGAGAAAGTCATTTGAGTGCAACAAATCAGATTTTGTTACCGAATGTTTGTACATTAGCTGTACTGAGCATTTTACGCATTCGAGATTCATGTCATCGAAAAATAATTACGCTGTGCTGGGCGAGGGAAGTTTCACGATTCAACTTGAGGAAGTTAGCATGCTCTCAGTGGAGCTGGCATTTCGTACTTACTCTTAGCTAATCGAAAGATGAGTAGTACCCAACTGCCTCAGGTGACAGAAAAGAAATTAGCCAATCGATGTTCAGAACAGCTGCGGAATTACGCAGATCTTGGTTTGATAGAAAACCGGCTCCCAGATCCGAGTATGGGCATCACTAAAACAACCGACAAGTGAATAAACGATGGCAGCGGATTATAATAAACACTGCTGATTTATTCTGTAAGGATACGAATAGCTTCTGCTGAATATACACGCCCACAGCATCTCTAAATGGATGGTCACATATCTTGCATTACACCTCCAGCCTTCAGTGTTTAGTTTACACGAGTCTGATGTCAAATTGCACAAGTACTACTTCATTTTGTTTTACCAACGCAAGGCTGAAAATGATTCAATAAAAGCCAGTGTTTCATTCACTGATTACACGCTATTTACTTTCTGTACTACGTGCTTAAATTAGAGAAGTATTGTATTCCATCTAAAAATGTATTACCGAGGTTTCACTGGAGATACGTGCAAGTGTTATGAGACTCCCCAAATAAAAATACAAAGAAGAAAAATATAATAATAATAATAATAATAATAATAATAATAATAATAATAATAATAATAATAATAATAATAATAATAATAATAATAATAATAATAATAATAATAATAATAATAATAATAATAATAATAATAATAATAATAATAATAATAATTAACGACAACGACAATAACAATAATAATAATATTAATAGTAGTAATAATAGTTTTACCGAGCGAGGTGGCTCCATGTCAGTGTGCAACTCGAATGCGGGAGGTCTCGGGTTCAATGGTTCGATCCCCGTCGACCGACCACTCTAACTTGGGTTTTTCCATGGTTTCCCTATGGCACTAGGCGAATGTTGGGATGAATTCTCTTCTCCAAGAATTCCGTTCCCTTCATTTCTCATTTCCCTCCCTTGTCATCTTTCAGATTTGCTTGGTAGCGCGGTACGCTCCGGCGGATGCGGACAGATGGCACAGATTTTTGCACACTAGAAACCCTTCCCTGGCCGCTCCTGGAAGTTGCTGCCTGCGCAACAAGGGTCGCCCCGTCGCCCTCTACCTGGTTTGGGAAAACACTTCGGTTTTGGGCCAGTTGTCAACTCTGTAATAGCTAGGGATTTCTGTGCGTCTCTGGTCTTCGCTGGCTCCGCTCTGTGACAAGCTTCCGGTCTCACCGCCTCAACCCTTACCCCTGAGGGGGGAGTGGTGTTTTAGCCCGCAAAAGATCCATGTCGGGGTCCGTTACACACACACACACACACACACACACACACACACACACACACACACACACACACACACACACACACACACACACACACACAATTGTCTAGAGGTCTCTGTGTGCGTGTGCGGGTCTCTGTCAAGGTACAGCATAGCTCGAGAACGTAATATGTCGGTTAAATACTAAACTTGGTATTCAAGTGCAGCGTCTTTCAAGGATGCGAGACCAAGATTTTAAAATAAAATCCCCTGTCCCAAATACCGTTTACGAAAATTTGATTTTCTCATTAATGGCTCCAGTGAGCTTGATTAAATTACCGCATCTTTAGGATATTTTCATGACAGATGAAATGCAGATATATCATGAATTTTCTGGGAGTAGCGTCTGGAGTCCTCTTCATTCTGGATGACTTTTGTATAATTGATGAACTGTAAAGGATTAGACAAAATCTTAGTTGACAAAAAATTGGATCTCGTTAAAGCATACATTTTTTGAGATATTCCGTCATTAGTCTGAATTTTCAAATGCTTACACATTTCTCAAAAGGTATTTATCGTGTCCTCCCCTCACCATTATGTCCATGGAAATAGAATCGAATGTCAAAACCATCATATATCGACCAGCTCTTTAAAGATTTTAATATTGTTTAAGGGTGCTCTGTGCTTCTATTTCCATTGTTCTTACAAGGAAATGTGTAATAAAACAATTTCTACAAATGTTTATCTCGATTAATATAAAGGAGATAGAGAAATAAGCGTTTGTAATAGCAGTTTGTGCAAGAGTGCCTAAAGTTGTTCAAGTGCAACACATCGCATATGTGTGTGTGTGTGTGTGCGTGTGTGTGTATGTGTGTGTGTGTGTGTTTTCTGTGTTGGAATTAAAATTCCTTGTGCGCGGCGAAAATTAACATATTTGGAAATAAAAGTCGGTGTTACACCGCTTCTCGCGCGAGCACAGCAACAATTGGTACTTCCAATGGAGAAATGAATTGATCTGAGTATACATTTCGCACTAAATACGATCCATGTTTCTATGCTAACTTCACTATTGAGTTCAATTTGGGCATGCAAACTGAACGTACTTTGGCAATGGGAGCACCTGGTTAACGTAAACGTTTGTTTGTTAATCCATATATGAAGTGTAGGTTTCGAGGTTGGTATACTGTGGCTTTATAAAGAGTATGCCACGTTAATATAAAAATAATCAAAGCTACCTGTTGTGTCTATTATTGCACAAGATTCCGACAGATTTATTGTTCCTTCCCGAAAAAGTGTACCATAAATTACGGGCACCAAAAGAAAGGAAAAAACAACAGTAGTTTTCTTAAAAAATTACACACTAAAGCTTGTATTTAGTAATACAGCTTCAGAAGAATGGGCGAAAGTAGGACTTATGTTGGGTTAAAGAAAGAAGCAAGGATTTGTGGGAATGTACCTGTAGTATAGCTTTTATTTTAAGGAGAAATATTGGCTAGAAAAATTCCGACTCGGATAATATGCTACCTATAAACTCAAATACTTGAACCATATGAATTGGACGCAAAATGTTGTTGGGAGTTTCAACTAACTAGAAAACAGAAAATACGAGAAAGCAGCGTATTACAGTGAGTGCAGTACGAGGGCGGTTCAGGAAGTATCCGTGTCAACAATGAAGACGCCAATTTTTATCAACCACATTTTATTTATTTCTCAACAAAGATCTCTTTTTAGGGATATACAATGCTCCCACGGTCCACATTAGATCAAAATTGTGTTCCGCGAGTCATTTCTTCATGTTTTGGAACAAACAGAAATTGCAGGGAACCAGGTAGGGTGACTATAAGGGGTGCGGCAGCAATTCATGCAATAGCAAGGGCAACTTCCGTAAGAACACTTCAACTGCACCACTGCCGCTGAAGATGTCTGCCGCAGGAGTACAACAAACATCTAAGAAGGGGCCCAGTACACCACGGTCTGCAAGCTCGGGGATTTGTCCAACCAGTATCATCATCGGCGTGGTAGCCCATGAAACTTGATATTAGATACGTTGTTTATAAACTGTTCTGGTACATGTTCTTGTTAAAGTATTTTTAATAATTTATTTCTATATTTCTTTATCAGAATATGCTTTTTTAAAGTCAGTGAAAGCCAGATGATTAAGTTAAACACTCCGTGTTTTTCTCTTTCTAATTTCAGTGAAAAATATCAATCATAAGATGATAGATATGCCTCTTCTTAAGCCATTGTTATTATTACAATTATTGTTACTATTATTGCTATTATTATTTATTATTGTTATTATTATTGTTGTTACTATTATTATCATGATTATTATTATTATTATTATTATTATTATTATTATTATTATTATTATTATTATTATTATTATTATTATTATTATTATTATTATTATTATTATTATTATTATTATTATTATTATTATTATTATTATTATTATTATTATTATTATTATTATTATTATTATTATTATTATTATTATTATTATTATTATTTACAAATTCTTGTGGAGAGGATGTAAACGCAAGCCCACGCTTCGCAAACAAACAGGATAAATTCCCTCCTGAATCACGAATTTGCAGGGAGTCGTGAGGCAAGTTAATGTGAGAACCAAGAGATAAACATTTAAATTATAAATCGCCGTGTAGACTTCACACAACAGAGACGACAGGAAGCTAGAGATTGTCCCACACCTTGTTGTTGGTGTTTTTTGTGGGTAGTAAAGTGATTTTCTTCCCTCGTGCTTTGTTCTATTCGACCTTTAGTCGTGGTACGGAAGAAGAAAGGTCTTATCCTCTCCTCTGCCTTTTCACACGGGTTGATCTCAAAACCCCCAAGCGATCAGGTTGTCGCAGCAGGGTTTTCAACTTTTTTTTTCTTGCAGTTTTAATGAAAAGACTTGATATCATCTCCAACAGCAACTGCTGGATCAGATTGCTTTGAGCAAAACCTTTCATAAAAGCTACGATAGTTGCATTAGAAGTGACTTTGTGGTCTAAACTACCACGATGTTCTCTGTATCCTCTCTCTCTTTCTTTACACACACACACAGACACACACACACACACACACACATACACATACACACACGCACACACATATATAATCTAATACAGAATAAAAGCTACACATCATAGAACAAATGTCTGCTAATTAATTTCCAGATATGGTCTTAAATTTTCACAGATAATGCCGAGGGGAAGAATGACTGTAATACCTATATTTCATTAAACAGAAAATATGCTATCTATTGAGTAGTACAAGATATAATGTTAACTCTGTGCTTTATTAAGTTTGTTATGCTTTTTTCATATAGACAGTCATGTAGTTTTGATTGGACGAAAATTCCATTACCATATATCACAATAAATTTTCAGTAACTTGAGACATACCTTCGGACAGTTAATAGCCAAAACTTTGCTTTGAGTCTATTAAATTTAACTTCTCTGTCTCTCATATATCATGTATGAGTCACGTTACACTTTGAAATGAAATGTATATATACACACACATTTCATTTTAAAGTGTATCATGACGTCATTGTTTTGAGACATGCTTTACAGTCATAATTTTAAAGCAAGTGTTGGCTTTAAGGATAAGGATGTAAGGGAGTACAACCGCGGCAGAGAAGTTGCCTGGCAAGTACGGTATTCAACACCAAGTGTACTAAATATGGTGACGACAATCATAAACCTAGACCAAATAATTGTCTCACGATTTCGAACGCAAAGGCATAAAATAAAATAAACAATCAAGCGATTATATTTCTTCCATAATCTTACTAGCGCACACTCATTCTACACAGACAATATCTTTTTTACATTCGCAGCAGGGAGCCACAACACATTCTGTTGATAAATTAATGTTGCCTTATGCCAGCTATAATAACGAGTACCCCGCTTACAGCTCACACGGACCTTCGATATAGACCAACGCAAAGCATTGTGTGAAAGAGATTTTGGTAGGACACACAGGGCACAAACCCCGTCTGTTGCTACGGCGTAAAATGGCAGAATGCCTTGCTTGCCAGGCAACTTCTCCAACACACGAGTAATACGTCTCTATCGAAGTCCAAGGCGGACTGAATTATAAGTTCATCGACTAGTTAAGTGATGCTAATACATGTCTAAGACGCTCATAAGGGTTCGATTCCCGTCGACCGTCCACACTGATCTTAGAGTTTTCGTTGTTTTCCCTGATAGGTAAACAAATGCTGGGGTGATTTCTCATCTAACAGGATTTCCTTTCCATCATCTCCCTTTCATTCCGTTTCCTTCTCATCTTTCAAGTGCGCCTCTAGGTTTTGTGGCTTATGGCGGTGCCGGACAAATGGCGTGCATGCTTACTCAAAGGAAACCGTATTCCTCATGGACACTAGGGGCTATTTGGCTACCGGGTCGTCTATCACCCTCACTGGGCAGCTCCAGCTGTGGTACGGATATTCGACCCTGGAACCGCAAGGGACTTCCACGCGTCTGTGTGGCCTGTTTGTCTCAGTCTGTAGTCTGCTGTGGTTACTCCACTTCACGCTGGCTGTGTCAGCTATAATAGTTGTCCCAGTAGGCGAGTTGTCGCCGTATAGTTTGTCACCGGAAATGCTCTTGCGATTAAAATAAGGAGAAACTGCAAACTGGTGTAAACATATATCATGGAATATTTCGAAAACCCTTAAAGCTACGAGAAGTATATCAAGTATTTTAATTAACTCTGCATTTTATTTATAATATGTTTTTGCCATACGATTTCTCAGCTGTGCAAAACTCATTACCACGATGAGCAATTCACACGCTATTCACGTAAAATTAAGATATACTTGTTATGCAAGTATATCAAAGACAACATGTGAGAAAAAAGGGAATACCTATGAAAGTATAAGTTTACAGAGAAGTGCGATCAAAGTAATTGGTTTGAACTCAATAACTTTAACAAATTTCAGGGCTATAAGTATTCTTTCCAAAGATATTCTCAAAAATAGCTGTAACGATTTTGGTTAAAATACCATAGTATGTTTAGGACATTTGCATACCTAATAAAACGTATATTTGAGATTTCCATGAATGGCCTACGAATTCCACATCAGTTGAATTTAATTCTGTGTAATTAGTAATCACCTCAGATAGTCAAAAAGTTACAAAACACATAGATTTCTGTGAAACTAGCACTGTGTTTCAATTGACTTTCATGCGGCAGCAGTAATTTTCGAGGTAGTCGTTGTTACTGGTTTAAATTATTCGATACTCGCATTTTTTGATATTCATTTGTTTCTCGCGACGTCATAGAAAAGCGTGGAATTGTAATGATAATTTAACTATTGGCTTCGCTTCCTGTTCTCTGCTACCTTCAAAGAAATGTGTAATGAAATTGTTTCTGCGAATGTTGATCTCGAATAACTAGAAGTGGATAAAAACAAATTCCTCACGTAACTTTCTGTAAAACTATCGTTAATTTGTACATATCTTCAACATACCATTCCTACAAAAGCTTATAGTTCTGTCTACTTCATATAAAGCGATATAAATATTCTCAGAAACAGATTCATTAGACAGTTCCTTTTAGGCACAAGGGAGAAAGAATTGTCGCTATATGCTGGCTTTGAGATTCCATATCCTTTCCATGATAATAAGATCAACACCTAAATAACAGGAAAAAATGACAAAAAATTGTGAAAAATTGAAACCAACAATAACGGAAATGGTTCATATCACATAAAAAAATTTAAATAAATATAGATTCTAGAGGAGATGTACATTATTTCTACAGTGTGTTGTTTGGGGGGAGGGTTTGGTTTATGGGCGCTCAACTTCGAGGTCATCAGCGCCCTTAAAAAATTCATGGCAATAGCCAGATACAACTTTGAATCAAAAATATAAAATTACTAGCAAAAATCTGATGTGTTGCACTCACATGACTTTCTCTACTATTGTACTAACCATTCTTACAAACTCTTATTCCTATATCTTCTTCGTCTTAGTTGAGATAAACATTTGTACAAATTATCTAATTGCTTATTTCCTTGTAGGTGCAAGGGGAAAGTTAGAATACAAAAGGTTTTGAGCGATACTCACATCTTTTGAAGCTTTGAGATTCTGTTGTCTTTGCACATTTAACATATAAAAAAATTAAAAACGATGATCCATTTCACGAAAGTTTTAAGTTTTCCGAAACTCATACGCATAACAATTAATAACTCCGAAATGGTTAACCCTACAAGAAAATTCATTGAGACATAAGTTGTGTATTTTAGCAAGATCTACATTTTTTGTATAGTATGATTTGGTCTATCTCTAACGGTTTACCAGTTATGCAAAAGTCTTCCAGAGTAAATACGACTACAGGGGCTACAGCCAGAAAATTCAAGATATACATTTCATTTGTCATAAAAATATCTCAAACATATGACATTTTCAAGAAAATCAAAATTTTCGAAAAATGTTCCATGTAAAGGGTGGTTTAGGGTGGGGCTATTTTCTTCAAAATCTTCGTGTCGCATCCTTGAAATACGTTAAACTTAAATACCAACTTTCGTTTTTAACCCACTTTTCGTTTTTGAGTTATGCTGTCCACAGACTGACGCTCAGACACACACACGGACCTTTTTCTAAAAATGCCTTTTTTGATTCAGGGGGTCTCAAAACATATATTCTCGACATCGAATTTTTGGGTGGAATACAATACTTCCCCTACTTACCAGTAGAGAAAGTAACAAAGAAAATATACAGATAAACGTAAAAAACAGTGGCGTGTTTTTGTCTGTCTCTTATGGTTCTCCCAGTACACAAAAGTGTACACAGTTGTTTCCGGAAAAAAAAAAAAAGAAAAAAAAAAAGGTCTTCTTAGGCTATTCCCAGAAATCTAAAGATAGGTGTACATTGCATTTGTCATTTAAATATCTTAATGATGTCTTATTTTACTCAAAATGGTCAGACTCATTTTGAGAAAAACGAACAGCTAAGAATTGTGCTTGTAGAGAGTAGATCGTAGTAAAGAGGTTTTTGCTGGACATCTTTGCGTCGTAACCTTGGAAGTGCTTAACTTAATACCAGGTATGATATGTCACCTACTTTCGCTTTTGAGTTATGCTGTTTGCAGACAGTAATACACGTGCACACATACCTTTTACTTTCTCTACTGGTAAGTAGGGGAAGTATTGTATTCCACCCAAAAATTCGAAGTCGAGATTTCACCGGAAATACATGTTTTGAGGCCCCCTGAATCCAAAAAAAGCATTTTTAGAAAAAGGTCCGTGTGTCTGTGTCTGTGTGTCTGTCAGTCTGTCAGTCTGTGGACAGCATAGCTCAAGAACGAAAAGTCGGTTAAAAACCAAAGTTGGTATTTAAGTTTAATGTCGTTCAAGGATGTGACACGAAGATTTTGAAGAAAATAGCCCCACCCTAAACTACCCTTTACATGGAAAATTTTGATTTTCTTGAAAATGGCTCTAACGATTTTGATTAAAATGTCATATGTTTGAGATATTTTGATGACAAATGAAATGTATATCTTGAATTTTCTGGCTATAGCCCCTGTAGTCGTATTTACTCTGGACGACTTTTGCATAACTGGTAAACCGTTAGAGATAGACCAAATTATACTATACAAAAAATGTAGATCTTGCTAAAATACACAATTTATGTATCAATAAATTTTCTTGTAGGGTGAACCATTTCGGAGATATACCTTGTTATGTGTGTGAGTTTCGGAAAACTTGGAACTTTCATGAAATGGGTCATCGTTGTTCATTTTTTTTTATATGTTACCTGTACAAAGAGAACGGAATCTCAAAGCCTTAAAAGATTTGACTATCGCACAAAGCCTTCTGTATTCTAATATTCCCCTTGCACCTACAAGGAAATAAGCAATAAGATAATTTGTACAAATGTTTATTTTAACTAACACGAAGAAGATATAGGAATAAGAGTTTGTAAGAATGGTTAGTACAAGAGTAGAGAAAGTCATGTGAGCGCAACACATCAGATTTTTTACTTTATTACCTAAAGTGATTAGGGGAAATATTGTACTCCAGCCAAAAATTTGATGTCGATATTTCACAAAATATATGTTTTGAGTCATGCTGGACGCCCAAAAGCTTTTTAGTTTTAAAAAAATGTCCACGTGTGAACTGTGAATGGCATTGCTCAAATACGAAACGTCGCTTAGATACCAAATTAAGTATATAAGTTCAGCGTCTTCCAAAAAGGTGGCGTGAATATTTTCAAGAAAATTTCCCTACCCCAAACTAGCTTTCCCATTGAACATTTTCGACAATTGTGCTATTGTCAAAGTATATCTGACGATTTTCTTTAAATACATTATGTTTAAGATATTTTCATTTTAAATGAAATGTACGTCTTGAATTTTATATTAATAGCTTCTGAAGTATTCAGTATTATGACTTGCATAACTGGTAAACCATAAGTCATAGACCAAATCTTACAATACGACAATGTACATATCATTTAAGGCACACAAGAGTTCACCATTTCCAAGATATTGGTTGTTATTGATCTGAATGTTTAAAAACATACTTTTCTTAAATGTCAAATCGTTAGTCTTTCTTTCTTTGGTCATCAAAGAGAACGGGATTTCAGGGTCATCATATGGCGACCAGTTCATAAAAGAGAAGTTCTTAAGCTTACAGTATTCCCCTATTGCCATTGTATCTACTAAAGTAGGTTTTAAAAATATTCATCTGGATTAATATCAAGTAGATGGATAAGCTTTTGCATGATAAGTTGAAACACGGACAACCATGTGGGTATAAGTTAATCTAGTATAGTTCAAGTTATTGGTAAAAAATTTAAATTGAATTTTTGGTTAAAACTTTGGTTTTGGCGGAAGGAGAGGCCTCCTGCACATTTTCACTTAAATTAGTTGACTGTTTCTAAAACAGTTTAATGGATTTTTGTGTTCAGTTTTTTTTTTTTCTTCATTTAGTTCATTATTTATTTTTACTTTTTCCCTAAATTGGCACTTAGAGGCTTTCTAATTTCGTCGCATGTACTTGCACGGCGTCAAACCTCGGAATAGTGGTTCACCCTATCTTAGACCTACTAAGTACATGAGAACTTTGCCGGGTTCATCAAATGGTTAGACTCCCCTGAGACTGCTGGCTCTTGAACTGTAAAAGTTTAATTTGCTCTGAGTTATGTGTGCAGCACGTTGCGCTAGGCCAAGGCTAAAACTACCTGCCATAAATGGCAAGCACATTACGGTGAACTGCTAGTACCGTACAAGGCCAAATATGTGCAAAGACTGTTTACTTTTCCCATCTGGCTGGCGAAAGCGACTGCTACAAACTTTTACTTTCCTTTGGGTCAGTGTGTAAATGTACAGCTCCTTACAAGAGTTTAAGTGGATATGTGAGTAACTGCTTTGTTGGTTCTCTCGCACTAGGTGATTTCTGTACAGCCTGTAACTTTGAACTAGTTTAGTAAACTGGAACATGATAGTCACTCTGGTGCTGGTACATTTAGTGCCCTTCCGGAAACTGAACTAAGTTTCATACCTGTAGGTAATGGCAAATGTTCCAGGCAAAGATGTCTGCAATCCTTATCTGTGCTCAAAGAGGATTGAAAAAGCACATACTGATAGTCAAGCTGCCCTTAAAGCATTTGAACTCATGTCAGTTTAAATGTAAATTGGTATGGGAATGTCATCAAACACTAGACGTACTGTCACACCACAGTTTTGATTAGCTGGGTTGGGTTCCGGGTCATTAGGAACTTGAGGGAAATGAAAAGGTAGAACACTTAGCCAAGAACGTAGTTCTAACCCAGGAATGTCAACAAGCGAGCACATGCTCGCTTCCTCTACACATGTTATTTTGCCCACACCACTGACCAAGGCAAGCAGAACCAGACCTAGTAGTCAGAGGCGGATGGCGCGGAGTATCGTAGGACATACAATTCAATGGGAGGACGAATATTACAAAGTTATGTGCTTGATTTTAACACTGCTAGTTGCAGATATATACCATTTCCCTTGCTTACGTTCCGTGTTTACGATAAACGTTATTCTCCTTGTAATACACAACGAACTTTTGAAGCAATTGCAAGACACATGCTCTGCACAATTGGAAACCAAAATCCAATTATTTTGCACTTTTGAGGTGTCAATGTAGTGAGGCTTCACATGAGCTACAAAATATGAAACTACTTGCACTGCAGAATTCCTCGACCGTAAAATGTTCTGAGAAAGAAGGGTGGGAGTAATTTAGCTCTCTGCCCTGCTGTGAGTTTTTTAGATTGCGTTTGTTTGTATCTAGTTTAATGACAGTCTTTGCTCCACTTATATCTGCGAGCAAATATTTTCAAAAATGAAATACATTAAAATCAAGTATCGCAGCAAGGTAAGTGAAAATCGCATTGAATATCTTTTGAGAACTACACTTCATATTTTGCATTAAATGTTGAAGAGCTTCTGAAAAGTAATTTGTGCCAAAAAAGTAATCCTCTGAATCATCATGTAGGTTAATCAGAAGTAGAATATGAAACTGTACACCTTTGATTTCCTGTACATATGAATCTCGCCGCCACTGGAACTCAGCAACCACGGATAAATGCGTCATTCTGTCTCTACATGTGGAAAGAGGTGATTTCAACATCCCATAACTTGCCTCGGTTGAGGACCGCTGCTATAACCCCTGTACTACAGACCTCAACTTTTCTGCGGTATAACTTAATCAGTGCAAGAACCGCAGCAGTAAAACGGAAAGAGTGTACAAAACGATGCATCAAATCTGCTGCCAAACACTATGTACACCCGTAGACAAAATAAATGAGTCATGTCTGGAACGTACATACATACATACATACATACATACATACAGATACACCTACTTGTTGAAAACTGCAAGTTATTTGGTACTCGTGGAGTTTTTCTTTTTTATTGTTCCATTTATATTCCGCCTTTAACTGCAGAAGTCATATCATATCTAGGCTGGAGAAAAAATCCTACCCCCTGCCGGGAATCGAACCCGGGACTCCTACTACAGCAGTCAGGTGCTCTACCAAATGCGCCACGGGGCCAGCTGGTCGTAGAATTGTCTACCGTTATTGTCAACGTCACTTTTGTTTGGTTTGTTAACATCGTCTAACGTATTGTCATATTGGACAGTAAAGGAATGAAATGGGTGAAATAATGCTTAGAGCTTTAAGTTACCCGACATTCGTCTTCTCAGAATAAGGGAATATCTCGGGAAAAAAAAAAACCTTATCCGGATAACTCACCCTAAGCGAAATTCGAACTCGCGACCTCTTGAACGTGAGGCAGACACGCTACCACTACGCTACAGAGACTGGCGTCTCTACCGTTAAGGTAGCCTGGCGTTCCAGACTATTTATTTATTCCTTCATTCCTTCATTCCTTCATTCCTTCATTCCTTCATTCCTTCATTCCCTCATTCCTTCATTCCCTCATTCCCTCATTCCCTCATTCCCTCATTCCCTCATTCCCTCATTCCCTCATTCCCTCATTCCCTCATTCCCTCATTCCCTCATTCCCTCATTCCCTCATTCCCTCATTCCCTCATTCCCTCATTCCCTCATTCCCTCATTCCCTCATTCCCTCATTCCCTCATTCCCTCATTCCCTCATTCCCTCATTCCCTCATTCCCTCATTCCCTCATTCCCTCATTCCCTCATTCCCTCATTCCCTCATTCCCTCATTCCCTCATTCCCTCATTCCCTCATTCCCTCATTCCCTCATTCCCTCATTCCCTCATTCCCTCATTCCCTCATTCCCTCATTCCCTCATTCCCTCATTCCCTCATTCCCTCATTCCCTCATTCCCTCATTCCCTCATTCCCTCATTCCCTCATTCCCTCATTCCCTCATTCCCTCATTCCTTCATTCCTTCATTCCTTCATTCCTTCATTCCTTCATTCCTTCATTCCTTCATTCCTTCATTCCTTCATTCCTTCATTCCTTCATTCCTTCATTCCTTCATTCCTTCATTCCTTCATTCCTTCATTCCTTCATTCCTTCATTCCTTCATTCCTTGATTCCTTCATTCCTTGATTCCTTGATTCCTTGATTCCTTGATTCCTTGATTCCTTGATTCCTTCATTCCTTCATTCCTTGATTCCTTGATTCCTTGATTCCTTGATTCCTTGATTCCTTGATTCCTTGATTCCTTGATTCCTTGATTCCTTGATTCCTTGATTCCTTGATTCCTTGATTCCTTGATTCCTTGATTCCTTGATTCCTTGATTCCTTGATTCCTTGATTCCTTGATTCCTTGATTCCTTGATTCCTTGATTCCTTGATTCCTTGATTCCTTGATTCCTTGATTCCTTGATTCCTTGATTCCTTGATTCCTTGATTCCTTGATTCCTTGATTCCTTGATTCCTTGATTCCTTGATTCCTTGATTCCTTGATTCATTGATTCATTGATTCATTTATTTATTTATTTATTTATTTATTTATTTATTTTACGGGAGTACATAAAGTCTAAGGACCTAACAATTTCATCACTAGATCTCTTCTTAACCTTAGTAGAGGAAGAATCAGGAGGACAGTAGGATTACTTACTGGATAGGGATTTTTTAGAAAGCATCTACAGACGTCCAGGGGATACCAATTGCAGACTTTGTTTTGGGTAGAAGGAAACAGCCCAGTTGCCAAGCACTCGGGAGAAGAAGATTGCATCTCTTTGGAGACTCAATTTTGTACGGGTCAAAAAATCCTACCATAGATGAAGGACTTTTGGCGTTAACCAAAGCTAAAGGACTCCTATTCCTGTGACAGAAATAAGGGATAGCACAAAAGACCTCTAAAGGCTGGCAGAGGATCTTTGAATCTCCAAACAGCTCTAAATATACGCCTACTACTTATCTACTAAGCTGGAAAAGTCCACTCACACTGTTCACTGTAATATAAAAAGTCAATCCCACAAATGTTACTTCTCTTTCCATTGTAGAAAACTGATTTCTGTGTTTTTAGTAGTGTTTGTGTTAGTTCTTACTACACTATAGCACCACAGGCGGTGGACACATGATCAGGCAGAGGAGCTCTAGTAAGTAAATAGAGCAATCCCTTGTTTGCAATAGACTATAAAAACAAATTTTCACGCCAGGGCTTCTGCTGCTTCTTTGCTAGAAGCGGACCTATCGCTGTTGCATGGGATGAGATCTGCAGTCAAAATAACCCTTATAAATATTTATGGTCAACATTTGTAGCTTCTTTCAAGGAGCATACCGTTTAAACCTTCTCTAAATTAAGAGCACGCAGTATAGGTGACGTATGTAATGTGATGAAACATTTTCCCCCTCCACAACAGACGGTTTCGTTGCAATTGTTGCATGTATAGACCAGTACAAAACTGTAAAATATGACTGAAGTAAAAGAGTTCATAAATTTAAAGTATAGATAATTAACATTGTTTGTGGTGGAATTCGGCAGATACGCCTTCAGATGTCAGGATTTTAAAATATGTTAAACGTCAATATAATTCAACGTAACACAAGGAGCTGGTCGCTATGTGATAGCTTTGAAATTCTGTTCTCTCTGCATAAGCACCAGAAAAAGATACGTATTTTCATAGGTAGGTATTATATTTCTCCAGACCCCTGAAGTTAAAAAAAACTGTGTGTTTCTGCCCATCTTTGTGATTACATAACTCAAAACGAAAGTCCAGCATACTCTTAGGAAAATTTTAAACAATTCCTCATATTAAACCACCCGTTACATGGAGAAATATTGTTTATTTTTGATTTTGTCAAAAATGTTTGCATTGGTTTTATTTAAAATAACATGTTTAAGAAATTTGCATGACATATAAAATGTATATTTTGAATTTTCTATCAATAGTCTGTATAGACTTCCTTATGCTGAATTGTTTTTATGTAATGGTAAACCGTAAGAGATGGACACGGGACCGAAAAAAATCCCTCCTCAATTGATTTTTCCCTCCCCATTCGATTTTTTCCCTCCATATTCGATTTTTTCCCTCCCCATTCGATTTTTTCCCTATATATTCGATTTTTCCCTCCCCATTCGATGTTTTCCACCATATTCGATTTTTTCCCTCCATATTCGATTTTTTCCTCCATATTCGATTTTTTCCCTCCACAGTCGATTTTTTCCCTCCACATTCGATTTTTTCCTTCCATATTAGATTTTTTCCCTCCATATTCCATTTTTTCCCTCCCCATTCAATTTTTTCCCTCCATATTCGATTTTTTCCCTCCCCATTCGATTTTTTCCCTCCCCATTCGATTTTTTCCCTCCATATTTGATATTTCCCCTCCCCATTCGATTTTTCCCTATGTATTCGATTTTCCCCTCACCATTCGATTTTTTCCCTCCATATTCGATTTTTTCCCTCCCCATTCGATTTTTTCCCTCCCCATTCGAATTTTTCCCTCCATATTCGATTTCTTCCTTCCATATTCGATTTTTTCCCTCCATATTCGATTTTCTATTATTATATTACATACATATTATATATGTATTACATACATACATTATATTATATACTATTACATTCTAATGGGGTGGGAAAAATGGGATGGGGAGGGACAAGATCGAACTGAAGGTGGGTATTTACTTTTGTGAGAGATAGTACATGGAGGAATGTGCGGTTGTAAGAATAATAAAGAGGAATGAGTAGAAAAAATGAGGTTAACATATCCGTCTTTTTTCTCTCATAAGCTGCTTGCATATATCAATTTTGTCAAGTTATTTATTTTTTAAAAAATAATTCTGGTTCTGTTTAAGGGAAATGTTAATATTTTCATCATAAATGAAATGGACTCGTTAAACGGTTAAGCCTATGGGGTGTTACGCATTCAAAATTAATTTAAACGAATTTTAGGGGGAAAGGCTATGTATGGAAGGGTTTTAAAATATTCACAGCCTATATTGAACAAGGATTCATGCGGCAGAGTAGAGTCGCGCGTAAACCACCGTAAAGAGGATGTGACAGACAAGTGGAGGACCTGGTTAGCAAGATGGACTGCTATACTCTTTGTCGTGACATTGACAAATGTTAGAGCAGATGACTGCCTATAGACAAGTGCCTTCTATTTCTGCTAGTTGACAGACGAGCTTCGGAAAAGCGAAGTCTCTAATGGTGACGTCATATGTCATTCTGGAATTTGGAAACACATAATCGGGAGAATATGCTTTCAGAACAGAGCTTTCACCAGCGTACTCCAGGGGCTAAAACATGAGAAGTCTTTAAAGCACAAAATAATTGTTTTCATAACTTAAGATTGTGCCTATTTTACGGACAGTAAGACGCAGCGTAATGTTTAAGCTTTTTTACTTTCTCTACTGATAAGTAGGGGAAGTATTGTATTCCACCCAAAAAGTCGATGTCGAGATTTCAGCGGAAATGTATATTTTGAGGCCCCCTGAATCCAAAAAAATCCTTTTTTAGAAAAAGGTCCGTGTGTGTCTGCCTGTGTGTCAGCCTGTCAGTCTGTGGACAGCATAACCCAAAAACGAAAATTAGGTTAAAAACCAAAGTTGGTATTTAAGTTTAATGTCGTTCAATTATGTGACACGAAGATTTTGAAGAAAATAGCCTCACCCTAAACTACCCTTTATATGGAAAATTTTTCGAAAATTTTGATTTTCTTGAAAATGGCTCTAACGATTTTGATTAAAATGCATATGTTTGAGATATTTTTATGACAAATTAAATGTATATCTTGACTTTTCTGGCTATAGCCCCTGTATTCGTATTTACTCTGGACTACTTTTGCATAACTGGTAAACCGTTAGAGATAGACAAAATCTTACTATACAAAAAATGTAGATCTTGGTAAAATACACAATTTATGCCTCAATAAATTTTCTTGTAGGCTGAACCATTTCGGAGATATTCCTTGTTATATGTGTGAGTTTTGGAAAACTTAGAACTTTAGCGAAACGCAATAACGTTGTTCATTTTTTATATGTTAATCGTGCAAAGAGAACGGAATCTCAAAGGTGAAAAAGATTTGACTGTCGCACAAAGCCTTCTGTATTCTAATATCTCCCTTGCACCTACAAGGACATAAGCAATAAGATAATTTGTACAAATGTTTATCTTAACTAACATGGAAATATAGAAATTAGAGTTTGTTAGAATGGTTAGTACAAGAGTAGAGAAAGTCATGTGAGTGCAATACATCAGAGTTTTCTTTTCTAAAACCTAAACCTTTTAGCTTTTATCGTTAGATTGCAAAGTCAGGGTTAAAAGATAACTTCTTATTACGTTATAAAACCAAACGTACCTTTAAAATCCTGGAAAATCGTCATTTAAACCTGTTTCGTGTTCTTTTTCTTCTTCTTTTCTTCTTCCTCTTCTCTTCTGCTCCTGCTCCTCCCTCTTCATCGTTATCGCTGTCCTCTTCATATATTAGATAGTCTTCACTGGCATCGAAAGTGTTACGCCGCACTTAATAATGTACCTAGTCCACCCTTAAATTCTCTTAAGTTAGCACTAGCTTACGAGCGTGTATTTGAAGAATTTTTGTACTAAATCCAACTCCTTTTACACAGTGTCCTTAAATCCATTTCACTACGCCAGCTTCCAGTTTTTGGCATTTTCCATTCAGTTTGTATTTGCAGATCTAGTCTTCATTTTTTTTCAGTTCATCTTAACTAGCCGCCAATCGTGAATCATGTTTACCTTCTCTGCTACATGAAGTAAGCAGGGAAAGTATTGCATTCGACCCAAAAATTCGATGTCGAGATTTCACAGGAAATATATATTTTGGGGCACTCTGAATCCAGAAACATTCCTAGAACATTCAAGCATAACTTGAAAACGAGAACTCGGTTAGAAACCAAATTTGGTATTTAATATATTTCAAGGATGTGACAGGAAGATTTTGAACAAAATTCCGCCACCCTAAACGATCCATTATATGAAAATTTCGATGTCCTCAAAAATGACTCCGAAAATGTTGATAAAAATGCCGTATGTTTAAGATATTTTTGCAGCAAATGAAATGTATATTTTGAATTCTCTGGCTATAGCTCAAGTAGTGCTGTTTACACTTGATGACTTTTGCATAACTAGTAAACCATAAGAGATACAGCACATCTTACTATCGTATATCAAAATGTACGTTAAAATACAATTGAAGTCCAATGATCTTTTCTGTGAAGTGAAGCATTTCGGAAATATTCGTTGTTATTTGTCAGAATGTTGCAATGCTTCTAGACGTTTCCAAATGATAGGTCGTAATTCATTTCTGTATCTCTTGGTCATGCAAAGAGAACGGAATTTCAAAATCATGCAGCGACTACATTTAAAATATGAGTATCGCTTAAGTGTGCTGTATTCCCCACTGTTCTTTGTCGATTAACATGAAGTAGATAGAGGAATAAGTGTTTGTAATAATGGTTTGTGCTAAAGTAGAAGTCATGTGGGTGCAACACATCAGATTTTGTTTTGAGTTCTTCTTTACTAGCCCAGAAATCACAAATGTTTTTTTCCGTTGGTGGGAGCTGAAATGCTGCTCAGTTGCTGTTTTCATGCTCTTCTGTGTATGCTTTCAGTTTATAGCTCCCATAATATGAATGCCCTTTATTTTTTCCATGACGAAACTAGCTACTAGCAAAAATATTGTACTGTTACCGACAACTCAGAACTCTTACAATTCAAATTCACTGCACGATCGTTACTGCTACCAATCAAGGACGTAGCCTCAATGGATGTGACATGTATTACATACCCTGTAATTTTCCTCAAACTGATTGCTAAATTAGTGTTCATTATAATTTTGTGTGCATGATCCTTTTAATATAATTACAAATCACGGTTTCCTAAACTTGATTTGAATTCGCGCCACTCTGCAGCATTATTTTTTATAACAAAGCTTGGTTCAGCGGCATCTGTCATCAGCTGCAAGAACCTGGTGTTGTGCGCCTGATCCAAAGTATGTATCGAGGGAGACCACATCTCGCGTTAGGAATCGTGCCAACTTTATTGCATTTATAGTCGTGTATAGAAAGTAATTTGCAATTTGTTTTGCTTCTTGTATATGTGATCTTCAATTGTGAACATTTGAGCATGATTTGGACCCTTAGCTACTTACTATTAAAGCAAAATGTACATAGGTTAAGATAGGCGCGGATTGCGGAGGAAGCTATGCAAGAGAGGCAGTTACATACATGACATCACAACATAAATCAGAGCTAGAGCGTAAACAGAACCTTGTTTTCCTGCGTTGTTGCAACAAAAATCAAAATAAACTCTTGTGTGATCGACAAACTCGACGTAAGAAGCTCCCAAACATTAAAATTCCTTTAAAAGGCAGTATGCAATTAAAGCAGATCCTCCAAAGCGCGACGAGCATTAAATATATATTAAATATTTTGTTGATGTTTTGTTGATATTTTCTCAAAAGAAAAGTGACTTTGAAATGCCAACGGTTCTCAAGATTTAAATAACATTTACCTATAAGGCACCATAAAGCAAGTCATTCTTGTAATCACATAACATAAGAAAAACAACTGAAAATGTTCTGGATAGCTCAGAGAATAGAATTTTAATTGAATAATCAGTATAAGCTGTAAGTGGAACAGGAGAAAAATGAAGTGGAAAAGAACAGAGCTTAAGTTTCTCATTTCGTAAGGTCTGTGAGTTACCTAGGAAAACAGGCACTTGTTTTTATGGTCACAATGAGAATGAGGGATTTTCAGAGGCAACCATATTGAATATTTAAATGAATTAGCAATATATGACGCCTCTCTGAAGGAGTACTTGGAAAAATTGACTTGTTTTTTCGTGCAACTTCACCTGATATTCAGAATTACTTAATTTCAAGTGTGAGTGCCGTCATGTCATGGAATTATGAAAGACACTTGTGATGCCTTCTATGTTTAATTAATATTAGATGGAACTGCTGACATTAATAATGAAGCACAAATCTGTACCCTTCGTTATATAAATGTTGATGGAAATATTGAAATTACTTTTATTTGACTTACTGATTTCACTTCTGGGAAAAAAGCAGATTCTCTCTTGAATCGTGCTCACAGTATTATCGAACATTTCATTCAGAAATAGATGAAAACTCCAAATTGCAATTCTGTTTAGGTTGGGTCATATTTTTACGAATTTTAAAATATTTGTCGGATTACATACCCGAGTCTGATAGTCAGGCTACGCCACTGATTGTGTACTTTAATGAAATTTAGGTTTAGTAAAATTTTATCCATGCCTTAGATTTTGCAAAAGTCATTCAGAATAAATGGAATTTCAAAGAATATAATCAGAAAATTCAAGATAAACTTTTCGCTTGTAAAATTATCTTTAACATATAGTATTTTAATCAAAATCGTTATAGTCATTTTGGGGAAATGCAAATTTTCGAATAGTTTCCCATCTAAAGGGTAGTTTAGAATGAGAGGATTTTTTTTTTTAAATCTTCGTTTCAAATTTTTGGAATATGCCGTAGTTAAATACCAAGTGAAATGCCAAATATAGAAACAGACACACCATACGGGCGCGCGCACACACACGCACTCACAGACACATACACACACACAAACACACACGCACGCGCACACACACACAAACACACACACACACACACACACTACGAGCGCTATTAGAGCAAAGTGGACGAAATTTAGGCTGTAACGTGCATTACTTTACACCAATGGTACAAATTAAAAAAAAGCTAGCATTATGAATTCAGAACTTCAACTTTGCATATTCTTAAAACACTTGTGGTTTTTGCTACACTTTGATACTGCTCAAGATATGGTATAATTAATTTGACGACTGTGGATCAAATTTTTTAACAATTTATATTTAAACTTTAAAACAATTTTTTGAAAAAAAAAAAAAAAAAAGAGGAGCGTTTAAAATTATATATGCGTGTTTTGTACATTGGCTTTAAAGAATATGGTGCTTTTTTTAGTTTTTTTAAAATTAGAATTGTACTTTTTTAATTAGCAATATAAAATTAAAGGCGGCAGTTACACCGTTCGCTTACCACCTGGGTTCAATCCCTGGGACCCTCATGTGGTATTCGTGGTGGACGAAGTGGCGTCTGGGCGGTTTTCTCCGGCTTCTCCGGTTTCCCCCGCCGCTCATTTCACCAATTGCTCCATCATTACCATCTAAATCATCCATTTCGCCTGCATTTCATATTATCCTCTTCCTCACTCTCATACCTGGTGCTTGGCTGACCACTCGCTTCCAGGTCTTCACTCTGTCCGGTGCAGAGGTTCCTCCGCTCCCTGACATACATCTGACCCTAGGCACTGGCTTGTAAGTCCTAGCGGGTGTAAGTCCTCCATAAGGGGAGGGTGATCAGATGAAAAAAGCAAAATATAAAATTGAAATAATTTTGCTTCTCAAAAACTATTAAGTACATCTGCATGAAATTTAATACCCACATAATTGCGGTTGAGCAGCAAATGACAAAATTATGAAAACACAGAGAAAAACTGCAAGATTTGAAAATCTGATGTTGCACTCACATGACTTTCTCTACTCTTGTACTGGCCATTCCTAAAACCTATTCCTATACCTTATTCCTATACCTTCTTTGTATTAATCGGCATAAATATTTTTACAAATTATCTTATTGTTTATCTTCTTGTAGGTACACGGAGAATATGGGAATATAGCAGGCTTTCAGTGACTGTCAAATGTTTTAAAACTTTCAAATTCCTTTCTCTTTGCATGGTTAACATATAAAAAAATCTGATGTGCTGCACTCACATGACTTTCTCTACTCTTGTACTAACCATTCTTACAAACTCTTATTCCTATATCTTCTTTCTTGATAGTTGAGATACACATTTGTACAAATTATCTTATTGCTTATTTCCTTGTAGGTGCAAGGGGAATGTTAGAATACAGTAGGCTTTGCGCGATAGTCAAATGTTTGAGATTCTGTTGTCTTTGCACACTTAACATATAAAAAAATGAACAACGATGATCCATTTCACGAAAGTTCTGTTTTCCGAAACTCACACACATAACAAGGAATATCTCCGAAATGGTTCACCCTACAAGAAAATTTATTGGGACATAAATTGTGTATTTTAGCAAGATCTACATTTTTTGTATAGTATGATTTGGTCTATCTCTAACGGTTTACCAGTTATGCAAAAGTCGTCCAGAATAAATACGACTACAGGGGCTATAGCCAGAAAATTCAATATATACATTTCATTTGTCATCAAAATATCTCAAACATATGATATTTTAATCAAAATCGTTAGAGCCATTTTCAAGAAAATCAAAATTTTCGAAAAATTTTCCATGTAAAGGGTAGTTTAGGGTGGGGCTATTTTCTTTAAAATCTTCGTGTCGCATCCTTGAAAGACATTAAACTTAAATACCAACTTTGGTTTTTAACCGACTTTTCGTTTTTGAGTTATGCTGTCCACAGACTGACAGACTGGCACACAGACACACACACGGACCTTTTTCTAAGAATGCTTATTTTGGATTCAGGGGGCCTCAAAACATATATTTCCGGTGAAATCTCGACGTCGGATTTTTGGGTGGAATACAATACTTCCTCTACTTACCAGTAGAGAAAGTAAAAGTAAAACAGTGCACTTCTACGTCCTCTTAAAGTTAACTACACTGGCAGCGTAATTAATTTGCACGACAGTTTCGTTTCAATATCTTCTTGTCAAGATAGTAGTTTCTATTTACTTCATCCAGCATTAGCGAACGTACCTAAAAATAATTCACAGCTGAAAGCAAATGATGAGTGAAGAAAAGGAAGAAGCAGGTGGGCACCTTGGAACGTTGTTTACGCGAAGTGTCTGGCAAGACACCATAGTGTCAGGTGTGACCGGTTATAGGATGGCGTAATGTTCAGCTAAGTTCCTCAAGGTCTAACAGAAGCGAGTTGTCAGCAGTAGTTTAATGTTTCCTGAGCAATAAACCGCACCCAACTTGCCACTGCGATTGGAATCGTGAGTTTATACCACATAGAAATCACTACGTGCAACAAAACAAGAAGCTATAACTAAGAACAGCATAATTGGATCTCTTTCCACCTTGTTCTCTGCCCTTAATGTTTATTGTGCCACCTGCACCCTTGTTTTATATTTCATGTTGTTTCTACCTGGCGATCAGATAATGAGTTTTTCATGCAATTTTCTTGGAAATCTAGTCACATCCTGGAGGATGCTGAACCAGAATACCAAGTTTAATATTTAACCAACTTTCGTTTTTGAATTATCTGTTCACAGACACACGGGCCTTTCTTTAAAAACTTTTTTTTTTTTTTTTTCGGATTCAAGGGACTGAGTGAAATCTTGTATTTTTGGGTGAAATGCAATGTCTTCTCAACCTACTATGTACACAAACCGAATTTAGTAATAATTACGCACTGTTTGGGATCATCTCTCAGTCTCTCATCGTCTTACGGGTCTCACAAGGAGTGAGGGATGATTATTAACCAATTACACTGCTCGGCAGTTGCAATACGGAGCTAGAGGCATGGCGCTGTAATGAGGACAAAGAAAGGTGGGGTAGGATAGATGCACTTGTCTTCGTAAAAAAGCCACATTTTAATTTTCTTTAGATTTATCTCCAAGTTCTTAATGCCTATTATGGAAAATGTTGCTTCAGATAAGCAGCATTGAGTTTAAGGTTTGTCTGTCATAACAAAAGCTTTAACTTTATCCTTAGAATCACAAGAATGTATAAAGCTTTACACTAAACATGATGTAATATTATATTCAAACATATAAAAACGTATACTGCAATTAAAATTTCCATCCAAATAGCTTGTTGCCCATTGCGTTATACTATAATACAGTTTCTGTTCTCGAATGAATTTTTTTCTTCTAATATTTATGCAATAAACCGCCTTTGTTGGGTGGTATTAACATCTAATTACGTTTCTGTGAATTTGTACAGTTTCTGAACTCGTCGAGCTTTGTTACCAGCCTACCATCGACCAATAATCTGGTCACGTATAGTTTCTGATGTATGCAACTTGCTATGAATCGGACAACAGTCCAGTAACGATTTAGTGAGCCGTCAGAAATAATCAGTGCTTCCCTTTTGTGCCGACGTGTCATTGATTATGACTTATAAGTACTCGGATGTTCACCTAGTAATTTGAATACTGCTGTCATTGGAGAGGGGTAAAGAGAGGGAAAGAAGGGGAAGCTACAAAGACCTCCTTAAATAGTCGTGATACCCTTACATTTTACTAATTTCTCTTCTGTACAAAGAACGCCAAAGAAAATCTTCGTTGTACTTTTAATCGTTTTCCTTTGTCTTTGGACACGTGAGCTTCATTGCTAACCTGGGCATTCATCAAGTTTTCTCCTTAGGTTTTAACCCCTTCAAAGGCATGTCCTGTACAAACCGATAGGTCTACCAATCATAAAAGGTCTGTATGACAAACGGAATTCACTCACTCTATCGCTTTGTCTTTTAGCCAATACGATCTAGAAGGTAAACATATATTTCGTTTGTACGCCATTTTTCAAAATTTGTTGTGGAGTGCCAAATCCTTACACTGTGGCCCAAGGTAACCAATGAAATGGCCATGGCTTCGTACTACGACAAATAATGTGACGTAAACTCGAGGTGCAGTGAGATTTTCTTTGGCGCTCTTTGTACGTGGAAAACTGCAAAGGAAAGGCAGAGCATAGCAAGTAGACCACAACAATTTCTGCAAATGTTTATCACCATAACATGAAGCAGATAGAAACGCTTGTTTGTAAGGATGTTTGTACAGGAGTAAGCAGAGAAAGTCATACTGCTCAACACAAGATTTTTCTCAAGTTATAAGATGTGGATTTGCTAGAAATGATCACACTGGGAAACTTCTGTAAAAAGTGAAATTGATAGTCCATATGTGACTCCATTCGCGCAAAACCTAACACAATAAATACAGCTACGATACGTACACACACTAAACAGTCAATTGACAGCTCATAAATACCTGCCAGTGACAGTTATATATAGCACAAATAGCTTACAAAATGTTCTGTTCAGTATGTTTGGAAACAACGACCATGATGTCTAAAACTCAGAAAGAACTTAAATTGACATAGGAAAAGTAATTTGTAACGAGCTGCAAAACAGGCCAAGTTATGTATGCGTGTTACTGCTATACAACAATTGCAACCTCCTGACAAAGTGAAAACATTCAGTTGTTGTCATTGTCAACAGCAACACCAGGAACTTGAACTATAACAACAAAATGTTGTTTAGAATTAACAACAGACTCTTACAAAGACTGCATCACTTTTCACGAGGTCACCACTCGTTTTATCACCAAAGTGTAGTAGTAACACATTCTATTAAATTAACAACATAATAGGCAGAGAAGGTATTGCAATCTACCCAAAAATAAGATACCAAGATTTCACTGGACATGCGTCTTTTTATGTCCCCTGAATCCCAAAACATAGCACAACGTCCCTGAGCGTGCGTGCGTGTGTGTGAATGTGTGCGTGTGCGTGCGTGTGTCTGTGAACAGCATAGCTCAAAAACGAGAGCTCGGTTAGAAACCAAAGTTGGTATTTAAGCTTAAGTATTTAAAGGATGTAACATGAAGATTTTGAAGAAAATTCCTTCATCCTAAACCACCCTTTATGTGGAATTTTTCTTTTTTTTTAAATGGCTCTAACGATTTTGATTAAATGTTTAAGATACCTTTATAGCAAATGAAATGTACATTTTGAATTTTCTGGCTATAGCCTATGTAGTCCTGCTTACTCTTGATGACTTTGCATAACTGTTAAACCGTAAGAGATAGAACAAATCTTACTATACAAAAAAAAAAAAATAATAAAAAATAAAAAATGTAGATCTCCTTAAACACATCAGTTTTGCCCAAATGCATTTTTTGTGAAAAGAACCATTTTGGAGACGTTCCACGTCATTTGTGTGAGTTTTGCAATACTTAAACTTTTCTCAAGCGGAAGGTCGCTATTCAATTTTTTATCCCCTGTCGATGCGAAGAGAAAGGAATTTCAAAGCCTTCATATAGCGACCAGCTTTAAAATATTTGACTCTCTCAAAGCCTACTGTATTCCCATTTTCCCCTCGCACCTACCAGGAAATAAGCAATAAGATAATTTATGCAAATGTTTATCTCGACTAACATGAGGAAGCTAGAGTTTGTAAGAATAGTCAGTACAAGAGTAGAGAAAGCCATGTGAGTGTAACTCATCAGAATTTTATTTTTTATTTGTGTGGAATGCAGTTTTGCATATCATATGAGGAATGCTTTCTAATGGTGGATGCCACACCTAAAAGTCATCTGATTCGTTTACTTTCAAGCGTTTACATAAAACAAGCTCTAAACGAAGCAAATAACGGCTTCAACTACAGCTAATCAACCTTCATCGCCTTCTCAATCGGGTATCGAACAAGCGTGTTTAAACAAGTAGTGTCTCATGAGATCATGGGTGGTCTTGAAGTCACATTTGCCATGTCCTTATAAGCAACCCGTCCTCAACAAGGACTACGCGACACCGCGCCTGCGCAATCTGAGGTAGTCTCAGTTACAAAGTATAAGACAGTCCATTTATTACGACTCTACAGCGGTGTTTTGTCAAAGGAAAGCGGAATGTTTTTGCTCTCTATGCATAATTTAACTCATTAAAAAGGTTGAAAATGCATGTGAAGGTTTAGATGTTAATCAGCTTGCTTCACTTATTTTGGAAAGCAGAAATTAAATGTTTTTAGCTAGCAGTATTTCACTGAGTTTAGTTGTAAAAGCAGTTTGAAAGAGTGTGGGATAAATATCATCATCTTCTGCAAGGTGGGCCGGTACCAGTCCGTTCCGATTCAGAGGTCAGCTTCCCATTGTGGTCGACCGATACTTGGTTTTGCTCATGGTCTGTGTTCATGAAGACATCTAGCTAGTCTTTATGGTGTCATTCGTAACATGTGTTGGAATCAGTTCGGTTATTTTCACGAATCTTTTATTTAAGTCCGTTGTGCGTAGATTAGGTACCTTGTACATCATTTCCATCTCTTTGTGTGTGTATGCAGCCAGATAGTATAAGAAGTTGATACAGGAATTACTGAAGGGTAAAATTTATAACAGGGTTTGTCCGATTGGCTCGCTGCTAGCTTAGAGCCTCAGCGCGGCTCTCGGTTTACGCCACTGGCGTGCTTTATTCATGACACAACTAACCATACACTAGGTCAGATTAACCTGAAAGTCTATTAATTGTGAATCAATATTATATATATATATATATATATATATATATATATATATATATATATATATATAATTAGGGCTTGGAAGTTCATGCCCTAAAACACTGAAATATGCATGCAACTATGCTCTTAAAACTTGAAAATATGCCAAGAAATATGCACTATTTCATTAAAGCAATTAATGTCCCTTTGCAGTAGACAAGACGAGTTAGTATAAATAATAAATAAATAAAGTTACCTTATTCCTTAGAGGTTGAAGCAGAAGTGGTCCCGCTGCTAATATTAACTGCTAAATTGCAGTTCACAACCAACACTTTGCGCAAATTTTCAACTGTAAAACATCGTCTGTTGTCTCGCAAAACACTTTTGTAACGTGAAAAACTTCTCTCCACGTCACAAGATGTTATTGAGGCATATTTAAATGATGTTAAATGCTTCACAGATAGAGTCAAGTCTCTTGCTGTGACAGATGGTTTTCTTTCGGGGATGTCTCGAATATCGCACATCTGTTTATAACCAGAATTTTTTTGAAATTACATAATTCACTTTCTCTTTCACTTTTTATCCTATGCTACCAAGAACCGAATTTAGATCACATATTATTTTTTCTAAGACAGTAACTGATTCATGCAAAGGAGATCCTACAGCTTCCAATGCCGTTATGGCTGTTGGTAAGAAAGAAAAATGGGCAGATATGAAACTAAGATCCTCTTTTAAACCAGTGCCTGATAGAATATTTTGCACAGTTTCTATTGATGGAGCATCTTTTCGAGTCCAATGAATTAACAACCTCTTCGACTATTTCTATGAGCTCAGCATAATATAAAACTGCATCGACCCATGTTCTCCATCGAATTAACACTGGTGCAGGAGGAAGTCGGATATTAGGTGCTGTTGATCTAAACAACTTAACTCTTTCAGGAGATTTAACAAAAATTCTCTTTGAACTGGACACAAATCTATCTACGAATGGGAAAGAATCACGCATTGTCTCAGAAATGCAACGAAGAGCGTGCGCCAAGCAAGTTATATGAATTAAATTAGGAAAAATGGCTTTCAGAGTTTGTCCTGATTTTACCATATTATACAGATGGAAAAAAGAATAAAAACCCATAAAAATAATTAAAATATGCAATATAGGGGCTATAATATTGAAATATTATGCATTTATCAAAAATCAAGAAAATATGCAGTTATATGCACCATAAAATCATGTCCAAATAACTGAAAATTCCATAATTCGTGCACATAATGTAAAAGCATACATGTTTAACCTCTATGAAAAAACATGCATGAACTTCCTAGCCCTATGTATAATCATTTCGTCATCAAATTAACTTCGGCAAACAGAATGGAATTTCAAAGCCATCACATGGCAATCAGCTCTTAAAGATTTAACTATCGCTTAAAGCCTACTACATTCTCTTATTTCCATATACTTATATTGATTAACATGAAGTAGGTACAAGAACATGTTTTTTAAGAATAGTTTAAAGAGTCCTAAATAATTCGTGTAAATGTAAAACTTTTTTCTTTTGTTCGTTCTTAAAGCGTACTATCCTAAAGATTAATCAAGTTTCAGTGGTACATTCCCTTAAAGAGTGAAGTGTATTGTAATTTTTTATGTAGCTCTGTGCATAGAATCACCCCCGAGGGGAACATGCAGTCTATGCTCCTTTCGGCCGCTATTTGTCATGATTACCATGGAGAACAGGGAAGGCTTAACTAGTAATTGGTAGAACGCTGGTTCGAACCCCATTGCCAGTGGATGAAATCACCCTCGCCGACAAACACAGGGATTGTGGATGACATTAATCATGGAGGTTGGTTAAGAGTGGATAAGTGGCGCACCCAGTAAGTCAGAAACAGAAGCAAAGAGCAGTCTTGTTGGTGGTACGTGCACCAACTCAACTGACATAATTGCTCGAGCAGGGAGGGACTCAGGAAATTGTTTGTTGGATGCTGTTGCTGAGGGGACCCCTTTTTGTTCATTTCCCAATAGTTGGCATCACATGAATAATGAATGACACAGTTAATGGTACCTGTTCTCAAGATTACACCCGCTTCTTATCTTGTGACGTCACACACTGAGGTTTCCCTCGTGCGGGAAAATGAGATTTTTCACGCTACATTTGTATTGGCTTTACAATCACATCCGACGAGTTTCCTCAGGTAGGTTGGCATGGCAACCACCACATCCCTTGTAGACACTTTTCCTTTTGCTTGATAAAGGTACTTCATCTTCAACATACACGTACAATAACTACGTCATATAGAAATCGCTTTTCCACACAACTTAAAATACTAGCATCAGTAAATATGCTTACATTTGTTGATGACCAGGTTATAATGGCTTCCCCGAAGTGCGATTTACAGAGATTCAGTTTTAAACTAAGCACGATTCCAAAAGACTACAGCCTAGAGATTTCTTCAACAAAAACAAAAGTTGGCAAAGAAATACAAAGAAAAAAAATCTGATGTGTTGCACTCACATGACTTTCTCTACTCTTGTACTAACCATTCTAACAAACTCTTATTCCTATATATCCATGTTAGTTAAGATAAACATTCGTACAAATTATCTAATTGCTTATGTCCTTGTAGGTGCAAGGGAGATATTAAAATACAGAAAGCTTTGTGCGACAGTCAAATCTTTTTGACCTTTGAGATTCCGTTCTCTTTGCACGATTAACATATAAAAAAATGAACAACGTTGTTGCATTTCGCTAAAGTTCTAAGTTTTCCGAAACTCACACACATAACAAGGAATATCTCCGAAATGGTTCACCCTACAAGAAAATTTATTCAGACATAAATTGTGTATTTTACCAAGATCTACATTTTTGTATAGTATGATTTGGTCTATCTCTAACGGTTTATCAGTTATGCAAAAGTCGTCCAGAGTAAATACGACTACAGGGGCTATAGCCAGAAAATTCAAGATATATATTTCATTTGTCATAAAAATATCTCAAACATATCACATTTTAATCAAAATCGTTAGTCATTTTCAAGAAAATCAAAATTTTCGAAAAATGTTAAATGTAAAGGGTAGTTTAGGGTGGGGCTATTTTCTTCAAAATCTTCGTGTCGCATCCTTGAAAGACATTAAACTTAAATACCAACTTTGGTTTCTAACCGAGTTTTCGTTTTTGAGTTATGCTGTCCACAGACTAACACACAGACACACACACACGGACCTTTTTCTAAACATGCTTTTTTGGATTCATGGGGCCTCAAAACATATATTTCCGGTGAAATCTCGACATCGAATTTTTGGGTGGAATACAATACTTCCCCTACTTACCAGTAGAGAAAGTAAAAATAGTGCTGGTGAAAAAAACACTAGAACAAGTAAAAGATTTTAATTATCTAGGTGTTTCTTTAGGGTGTAATACAGAAACAGACAAACAATAAATTACAAAGATTTTAGTATTTATGTGGCGCCCTGAAAAGAACATTGGGAAAGAAGGTAAGGAAGGAAAAGCATGTAAAACTGTATAAATTATTGACTGCATTAACGTATGACTCAGAAATATAAACTCTGAGTAAACAAACACTTAAAAATAGAAGCTGCGGAAATGAAATGTTTACGATTTGTGGAAGGATATACGTTGAGGGACAAAAAACGAAGTGAAGATACTCGCAAAGAAGTGGAAATATTTAGTCTTATAGATAAAATCGAATAGTATAGGAGACAATAGTATGACCAGGTTTGTAGAATGGGCTTCAATAGAATGCCCTTGAAAAGGTTTGAATTATCGACCGAGAAGTGGGAAAAGAGACCAGAGATGTCCACGGAAGAGATGGATAAAGCAGTTGTAATAATTCGAGCCGGAACAAACCAGCAAGTTTAATCCTTGAAGCTAAAAGAAGAAAATTTATTCATTTTGACAATCTAAACATGAATTAGTTAATTCCATTTACAAATCTATGGAGACAACACGTCTGGCAAACGAAATGGGAAAACCTGGATGGGTAAATTTTAGTAAGGATGATTCTCACTGTAAGAGGCGATAAAAAGCTATAAGAAATTACTTGGGTAAAGTTAAAAGAAATTGGCTAAGAATGACCACAAAGAAGGGGGAAAAATCTGACGTGTTGCACTCACATGACTTTCTCTACTCTTGTACTGAATGTCCTTACAAACTCTTATTCCTCTGTTTTCCCCATGTTAGTTGAGATAAACATTTGCAGAAATTATCTTATTGCTTATTTCCTTGTAGGTGCAAGGGGAATATGGAAATACAGTAGGCTTTCAGCGATAGCCAAATGTTTTAAAGCTGGTCGCTATATGAAGGCTTTGAAATTCCCTTCTGTTTGCACGGTCAAGAGATAAAAAGGCGAATAACGATCTTCCAGTTGAGAAAAGCATAAGTATTGCAAAACTCTCGTAAATAACAAGGAAGATCTCCAAAAGGTATCACTCGACAAAGAAAAAATTCATTGTGTTTTAACGAGATTTGCATTTTTTGTACAGTAAGATTTGATCTATCTCTTACGGTTTACCAGCTATGCAAGGACCATAAAGAGTAAACAGGACTAAATGGACTATAGCCGGAAAATTCAAAATATATATTTCATTTGCCATAAAAATAACTCAAACATATGTCATTTTAATCGAAATCGTTAGAGCCGTTTTTGAGAAATTCAAAGTTTTCGAAAACTTTTCCAAGTAAAGGGTAGTTTAGGGTGGAGGAATTTTCTTCCAAGTTTTCATGTCGTATCCTTGGCAGATATTAAACTTAAATACCAAATTAGGTTTTTAGCTGACTTTTGAGTTATGTTGTCCACACACACACACACACACACACACACACACACACACACACACACACACACACACACACACACACACACACACACACTTACACACACACATAAAGATACACACCTGAGTGCGCGCAGTGTGGAGTCAGTTCCGCTTATAGTCCAGTCCAGACAAAATACGCGTAAATAACGTGTAACTAATGTAATATATGTAAAGTACATAAAATTCCCCAACTTTTAAGCATTTATGCAGTTCATGTCTTATATTCAAGAACCGGGGCCAATTGATGTAGGCAGGTAGTGACCTTGAAATAGAGTATCAGCTGATGTAATGCGTAAAGTTATGAACTTTGATGTAAAAAGTGTTATTAGAGGCCAACATTTATGCATCATGCTGTAAAGACAAATTGAGTTACAAAGCCATAATCACGTTGCAATGGAGTTTGATATTTAACCAACTTTCGCTTTTGCGGTTGCGCTGTTCACAGACACACATACAACATTCACACACTCACATACATAAACACACACACACACGCACAAATACACATTTTTACTTTCTCTACTGGTAAGTAGAAGTAGTGTATTCCACCCAAAAAGTCTATGTCGAGATTTCACCGGAAATATATGTTTTGAGACCCCCTGAATCCAAAAAAGCATTTTTAGAAAAAGGTCCGTGTGTGTGTCTGTGTGTCAGTCTGTCAGTCTGTCAGTCTGTCAGTCTGTGGACAGCATAGCTCAAAAACGAAAAGTCGGTTGAAACCCAAAGTTGGTATTTAAGTTTAATGTCGTTCAGGGATGTGACACGAAGATTTTGAAAAAAATAGCCCCACCCTAAACTACCCTTTACATGGAACATTTTTCGAAAATTTTGATTTTCTTGAAAATGGCTCCAACGATCTTGATTAAAATGGCATATGTTTGAAATATTTTTATGACAAATGAAATGTATATTTTGAATTTTCTGGCTATAGCCCCTGTAGTCGTATTTACTCTGGACTACTTTTGCATAACTGGTAAACCTTTAGAGATAGACCAAGTCATACTATACAAAAAATGTATATCTTGGTAAAATACACGATTTATGTCTCAATAACTTTTCTTGTAGGGTGAACTATTTCGGAGATATTCCTTGTTATGTGTGTGAGTTTCGGAAAACTTAGAACTTTAGCGAAACGCAATAACGTTGTTCATTTTTTATATGTTAGTCGTGCAAAGAGAACGGAATCTCAAAGATCAAAAAGATTTGACTGTCGCACAAAGCCTTCTGTATTCTAATATCCCCCTTGCACCTACAAAGACATAAGCAATAAGATAATTTGTACGAATGTTTATCTTAACTAACATGGAGATATAGGAATAAGAGTTTGTTAGAATGGTTAGTACAAGAGTAGAGAAAGTCATGTGAGTGCAACACATCAGATTTTTCTAAAAGGTCCCCTATTTCCATTGTACGTACTATAAAAATGTAAAACAAAACGATGTTTCCATAAATGTACATATATCTCAATTAGTACAGAGAAGAATAGACTTTTATAAGAATAGTTGAAAATGGCTGAAGAAAATCGTGTGAATGGAACACCAGATTTTTGGGATATATAAACTACTTTGTATTTCAATTTTAGAAAAGCTTTGGATAGGAATATTGTAATAACTTTGTTTTATCATAGTGCCATCTCCTATTTCCTATGCGTCATGGGCACCCTTTCTAAGAAATAGAGCCAATACATCACAAGAATAGAACAAGATTGAAAGATGTAGCTAGAGAAGCCAATCTCTTAAAGGAATCAACATTAGATGTTTTATCAGACCTAACCGAGCCAATCCCTTAACTGAAAGCTTCATAACTGCAGCATCCAAGACAAATGGACCATAAAACATCACAAAAAACGACGAGGGAGGGGGGACAGAAACATCACGATAAACAAGATGAAAGAAAACTGCACACAACAGAGCAAAAAATAAGTGACAGCAGAGATGTGTCAAAATGCGAGCCATGGAATGGAAAAAAAGGCAATTTATCTAAGTATGGAATGTTTACAGGAAAAGGATTACAAGTTGTAACGTTTTGGGGATTTTCTACAGGAAAAAAAGAGGAAATGCTTCACGTTACAATTTAGCAACAGTTGTAGCCCAGTTATAATAATTATAAGTGATACCCTCTCGTTTACTTTATTTGCTCACCGTTTAATTGGGCGAGTGTACTAATGGTATTTTACTCATAATAATTACAAATCAAATGCTAATTGGTATCAGTTTTGCTTTTATAATCAATTTATTAAGTTTTAATTATGTGTATGTAAGCTGAGTATCCCTTTTTAATTTTTATTTTGGCTGATAAGCCATACAGGCCAACAATAAAATAATTGCAACACAGCATCGAAATGCAATTTTTGATATCCAGATCGGCTTCACTAACATGCAAATAAGCAAATGTACATCTAGGAGCAAAAGTGGTCCCTCATCATTATCTTCAGTGCGTCTTCTTCTTTTCTTTTCTTTTTTTTTTCTTTCGCTCTTTCTTTCTTTCTTTCTTTCTTTCTTTCTTTCTTTCTTTCTTTCTTTCTTACTTTCTTTCTTTCTTTCTTTCTGTTTTCTTTCTTTCTTTCTTTCTTTCTTTTTTCCTTTACTAATTTCTTTTTCATCCTTCTTTCTTTTTTCTGCCTTTCTTTGTTTGTTTGCTTGTTTCTTTCTTTCTTTCTTTCTTTCTTTCTTTCTTTCTTTCTTTCTTTCTTTCTTTCTTTCTTTCTTTCTTTCTATCTGTCTTTCTTCCTTCCTTACGTAATAGTGAGCCAGGAAGTTTGGACAAGAAAGAATTCGGTCATTCATGCCCAACATCATGCGAAAGAGGGCAGAGCGGATTTACCTCCACCTACTGTTCTCACAGCTATGACGCATTCGTGGGACTCAAAGACAAACCTCTCTAATGCTTGGTTACCTTAGTGAATGATCGGGAAATGCTTCTTACACAAAAGAAAGAGATGAGAAATAACGACAAGATGACGCCATTAGCTCATAAGAGAGGACATTGGGCCCATTGCATTAGATACAAGCGGCGCGGCGTCAAGCTACGAGGTCCTAAGTTATGGTTTGTTGTCACGTAACAAAATTGTCAGTGTCATACTCGTCTCAACATAAACATTATCAGTATTACCTGATAATTGCATCCAGTACCAATCATTTGAAATGCTTAATAGAAACCATCGCCTATTTTCAAACACCCAAATATTGAAATATGTGATGGTTATGGGTAAGTTCAAAACGTATCAGAAGCAATTACAGTATAATCCCGATAACTCGACTCTCGATAACTCGACATTCTATTTAACTGCACAACATTTTTTAATTTTACTTTTTTATTTTTTAAAGCTAAAGTTGACTGTAATAATTTCTAGAATCCACTATGCAGTATAAATAGTACCGGTAAATTTTAATTAGTGTACGAATATAACATACTGCAATCACGTGATGCGATGTAGAAAGGCTGTTCTCTTAATACAAAAAATGTTTTGACTGGCCATAGAAAAGTTGTATTTTTGACTATTTAAGAATGCATTGCTGTGCACCACGCGGAATACCTTGAGCGACCTTCACTTTTTTACTTGGTAAAGTATTCAGTGCAAGGCCATGAGCGGACCTCTGTATTTTATTTCATTTTCCCCCTAATTTTCCTGCCCAGTGCTTGGATTCAGGTGTAACATGTAGTACTTTCGTATAACACCGAGCATTCGGGAGGTTCTGGGTTCGATCACAGCTAATCGCGTACTCTGACTTGGGGTTTTCCGTGATTTCCCCCTTGTCAGTCGGACGAATGCTGGGATGCTCATCCTCATACCACATCTTTGCTGTCCATCATTTCGCGTTCCCATCGTTCTCTTCTCAGCGATTTCAGGGGTGTAGGACCAGGGGACTTTGTTCGGCGTGTTGCGGCTGGGCGTTGGCTGACTCACGGGAAAGACTTCATCTCGGGCGTCGTTTTGGGTCAGCTCAAGCGGACGTAGCTGTAGGGTCGGGAACGAGGGCCGTTGGGTGACTTTCCTGGCGTCCTTTGCAGCGGCCGGATGTCACCTTAGTAGTGCGGTCCTGCAGGGCTCCCGGAGGTGGAGCTTTCTGCCGAGTGCAGCGACAGGCGGCGTCGGATGCTAGAAACGTTAGTAGTCCCGTCCCAGCTTCCACCTATCGTTCATCCGCATCTGGTTGCACTTCGAGTCTTTCCTGTCATCCCTACCTCTCTCCTAGGAGTCACGGTAGAAGCACAAAGAGTCCTAAGCGCATATGTGCGTACCCTGCCCCGGTTACGGGAGCCCCTCCGTTGTATCTACCTTCAGCTTTTACCTTCGTGTAACCAGTTCACCTTTCGATTGTTGTGAAACACTCGCTATATATAGTTCTGGATGCAGTTAACTTCATACTTTCGCTGTCCAAACCTCTAGGTTTAGAAATAGGATGTCCAAATTAATCTAACTAATATGTACTAGTTTCCACCCAGCTCTTATTGCGTTTCTCTAAGAAATAAACTCTCTTAATGAATTCTAATCTAATTCGTATAAGCAAGTAGAAATGGCTAGTCCATGTGAAACTCGATCTTGTAGAGGGGGGTGCGAATAAGGAATGAGTTACCTGCAATGCCGAAATGCACACAGCGGTTATAAAAGTTTAATCAGGGAAACGAACGGATATTAAAAGAGAATGTTTATAAAATATATCTACACGTTTAGATGAACTTAAAAGTAATATTCATGAAGAATTGTGCCATTTCTCAGAGGTTAGCTGTCGAGTGTAACGGAAAATTTCCTAAGCTGGTGCCAGAAATTCTTGAACAACGAAAAGGCACTTTCAACATCTCCTTGCTCAATATACGTAATTTACTTATTTTCTAATGTTTATGTTATTCATTCCACCAAATGCTGCACTATCACCTTTCCAATCATCCATTTCGCCAGGGCCCTAATGATCTAGTTGTCGACGGGCCCTTAAACCCAACTCACTCACTCACTCCATTTCGCCTGCATTTCATATCATCCTCTTTCTCACTGTCGTACCTGGTGCTGGGCTTATCACCCGCTTCCAGGTCTTCACTCTGTTCAACCAGTTGAAATTAAAATATTGACTTAGTTTATTCATTACGTTTACTGTAGCTTTAGTGTTTTCCATTGTCATTTTTATTCATTTTATAATTTTTGGTCGGAATTTAAAACTTTCCAGAGGTTTACAGAGCTCTTCTCTGACAATTGAGTAAAATATATATTTAAAATCAATTAATAAAAATATAAATCTATGCCATACTCATAAAATTTGTCAATAACTTGTGTATTCTAAATATCTGGTCTACTACTTTTTTTTTTTTTTTTTTTTTTTTTTTTTAAAGCAGATCTGTTTAAAAACAAAACACAAATTGCCATCTTGCCACATTCTTCTTGAACCAGGTAACTATACTTCCTGTGCCTGCCCAAATAGGAAAGAAAGTGGAAGTAATTGGTTGTTTTTTGTGAGTGATATCTGACAGAATGGGGGTGTAACCTCATGCAACCCTTTAAACAAACACATTTTTAATACAGTTCTAGATGGAATATAAGCTTTAAACTTTTGGGTAATATTCTAATGGTATCCAACTAATTTATAAGCTGATAAATATAAAATGGATTTTTTGACCGCAACCGCATACATCCCCCCCCCCTTTTTTTTTTTTTTTTTTTTTGTCTTTTTTTGTTTACTACTAACAAATAACTTAACAATTTTATGTTTCGTCATCTTTATTAATGAAAACTTTTTACAAGTAGTTTAAGGAAAGGCTTTCACTTTGTTCTGTCAAAAATAAGTGTGGTTGTGTCTCCTTTTCTTTCCTTCTTACCTCTGTGTAGGCTAGACGTCTTTTCAAGATAAATATCACCCTCCTAATAGGGATATCTGGGAAAATGTTCCTGTGGGATACCTTACACAAATATCTCACCCGCATACAGAGAACAAAACTTAATTGAATTTTCCTGTAGCGGGATTGGATGTTATCGCACGATTGAATCCTATGCCTCTACTTCCTCTGTCCGTCGGAGTGACGGAGTAACGGAGATAGACTACATCATAATGACGTTTTCCGTCATAAATTATGTGCAATGTCTTGCCTTCTCTTCATTTTATTGCCTTCCGCAAAATCTCTCATTATGTCATCGTTATTCCTCCCTATTTTATGCTCTTCTTTATTGCTTCGTATACTGCCTTTAAATGAAGAACTAGTGTTTCATGGCTCCTACGTAACACAAAGGAGTATATAAAACAAGCTTTAGGGGTAATAAAACAAACAAGATCACACCCCCAACAGAAGTTTTGTCTGAAATATATTTTCTAATTTTGTAAAATGATTGCTATCTGAATAATTGATGTACCGTTTTATTAACATTGGGTGAGGTAAGGCAATGGTTTAAACTCTTTAGAAACTTCAGTCTGTAACTGACATTACATTCCAGATATAATGGAAAACCTATAAGTACTTAAAACTTTTTTCGATGATAGTGTTTTTGATCCAATTTCCGTTCATGCTGTTATGGTGGAATGTTGAATTTCCTACCTGCGTGTTTTGCCTATTTATTTTACTGCACTCATGCGCACGAACTATATTAAACCAACTAACTTTAGATATACACAAGCAACTCGTTTATCCGGTCTCATTAGTGTGGATTCTAGGTTTGTAATGTTTGATTTTTGTTTACCTTTCCTTTTTCTACATCTGATTACCCTCCCCTTATGTAAGACTTGCACCCCCTAGGACTAACAAGCCAGTGCCTAGGGTCAGACGCCTCTCGGGGAGCAGAGGACCTATGGACCGCAGAGTGAAGACCTGGAGGCGGGTAGTCAGCCCAGCGCCAGGTATGACAGTGAGGGAGAGGATGATATGAAATGCAGGCGAAACCGATGGATGGAAAGGAGCAATTGGTGGAATGAGTGGCGGGGGAAACCGTAGAAACCGGAGAAAACCCGCCCAGATGCCGCTTCGAATACCACATGCGGGTCCCTGGGATCGAACCCGGGCCGCCTATATCTAAATTCTGCTAACCGTAACTATTGTTGGAAACCACGCGGCCCTACATCAGGGAGATCTTCGAGTCCTGGCATGCAACATATTTTTTATTCCTTTTATTTCTTCCCTTCCCTTCCTTGTCTGTCTCCTTTTTCCCCAATATCTCAATATATAACGTTTGCGACCTTTTATGGTGCGTTTACTTTTCAGTTTTGCATTCAATCGTCGGTTCTAAATTAGGGAAATTTGCAGCAATAACTCGTGAAATTAACCGTTTATTATAACAGCTGCCGCCAATTGGATTCCTATTTTTACTATCCTTGCACTTAGTATTACTTTTCCCAGAAAAGTGGTTTAGGAAGTGCCGTTTGTGGTCCCTATTCCGGAAGTCTTGGGTTCGGTTTTATTGGCTGTCCTTCCTGAAACGTGGGCTCATTTTCAGGGGATTCCCAGGGTAGGTAGGTGAATGTTTAACGCCCGCTTTTACTATATGCGGCACCGCAGGCGGTGGCACTGATACATGGAATAAAGATTTAGCACCGGTGGAATGAGAAGGCGAGGAAACCGGAGAACCCGGAGGAAACCCGCCCCTGCGCCACCTTATTCATCACAAATCCCAAATCCGGTCATCTGGGATCGAACCACGGCGCGCGCGCACGCGCGCACACACACACACACACACAGGGTATATTGCTACAAATGATTATTTTTTATTTTTTTATTTCTTCAGGCAGTTCCAGAAAAAGTATTTCCCCTGAAATATTGATATAGAAGCTCTTAGTGGCGCCTAATACCTTCTCTGCCTACTTATACACGTCGTAAAGAAAGTAAAAATTGATAAAGACTGAGTATTTCGAGAACAAATTTACATCAGACACTTGATTGGTCGTAAAATATAGGAGGAAAAGCCTCTCCTGCTAAAGCCCACACACAACAGACACAAAATGGATGCGTAAATTATTAATTCTTAAATCCCAGGAGCGCTGCGACTAGAACGTATACTGTCGATGGTTTTAAAAACTGTTGAGTTTAAGTCCACGTGAATGAGTAATATCACAATCGCACAAATGCATATTTATTAGGTTATTCAACTCAAAAATGTACACATTCCAGACCGCGGAATATGCTGAGTGTGAGGGCAAAAATATGCCGCGCATATGAAATGTAAAATGAAAAGAAGTATGACACTCTTTTCGGCTGAAGGTTCAGAATCATATATTAGCAGATTTGAATGCCGGTACCAATTTACGCAGCCTAACACAATGCCAGAACTTCGCTATTTTTGGCTGAACAGCCTCCAATGTGTTGTGGAATACAGCGTTATGTGGTCAGCAGAGAAAGGCGCAGAATCTATGCCCGACTCGGGAAGGATAAGCGATAGTTGGTTGTTTACCAGGACACGGATTTTGATGACCAATAAAGTTACATAATAATACATTTTAAGTGTTACGTTCATGTCTTCCTTTACTCTATATAATTTGTATGGGTACACAAACTATTCTTACACAAGATTCCTTTCTCTACTACGTATAGTAAGTATTCGACCCGAAATTTCGATGTCGAAATTTCACCGGAAATATGTTTTGAGGTCCCCTGAATCCAAAATAAAGCATTCTTTGAAAAAAATGACGCGCGCGCGTGTGTGTGTATGTGTGTGTCTGTGTGTGTTTGTTTGTGTGTGTGAACAGCATGACCCAAAAACGAAAAGTCGGAAGTTCAATATCCTTCAAGGATGCAACACGAAGTTTTTGGAAAAATTTCTCCCTCTAACCCTCTAAACTATCATTTACATGAACAATTTTTCGAAATTTTTTACTCTCTCAAAATGGCTCTTAACGATTTTGATTGAAGTGTTATGTTTTTAAAATATTTTGATAGCAAACGAAATACACATTTTGAATTTTCAGGCTATAGCTCATGTAGTCCTGTTTATCCTTGATGACTTTTGCATAACTGGTAAACCGTAAGAGATAGACCAAATCTTACTATACAAAAAATGTAGATATCGTTAAAACACACAATGTATGTCCAGATGCATCTGTTTTTGTGTAGTTAACCATTTCGGAGATATTTCTTGTTATTTGTGTGAGTTTTACAAAACTTTAACTTTTCTCAAATGGTAGGTCTTCATTCACTTTTTTATCTCTGGGCCGTGTAAAGAGAAGGGAATTTTAAAGTCTTCATGTAGCGACCAGCTTTAAAATACTTGACTATCCCTCGATGCAACTGTTTATTTTGACTAACATGAAGAAGATATAGGAATAAGAATTTGTAAGAATGGTTAGTACAGGAGTAGAGAAAGCTATGTGAGTGCAACACATCAGATTTTTTCTACCTCTTAATTTTAATTGGGATAAACCTTTGCAGAAATATCTGTTAAACGTTTCTTACAAAGGCCAAGAGAGTAGCAATAGTTAAATGTTAAAGAACTGAGTGCTAGATGCCTCCACATTTCTCTACATGCAATTGCTGGAAACAGCTGACTGTCGATTGGAAAAAATGGCAAAGTATTGGAGAATTCGGACCATTAATTATGGATACCTTGGAAGTGGCTTATACCACAAAAACGTTATCTGTAAAAAAATTGGTTTCAGGAGATCTAGATTTTTTGTGCAGTACGTTTTCCTCTATCGCTTGAGGCTTAGGGGCAGGGTGTGTAACGGTGGGCACAAGCAAAAGTGCAAATTAACATAAAATGAAATATTTTATTTTGCTGAGCTTCTTATTTTTTTCATAGTTATAGAGCAATTCCGCGTGTGACTAACTGCCGTTTACACTACATTTTCTTCTTAAAATGTCTGTCTAATGGTCAATATAGGTGTAAAAATGTTATTTTAACGACATATGATGACAGAGAATACATTGGCGGCTGTGACAGGGAATATAAAAACCTTAAAAGGTGAAACAATTATTTAATAATGAGCGCTAAACTTTTCGTGACTAACTGACCAACAGTTGAAAAAAATGTCAACATTAATATTATATTAATATAATTCACTTATTTGTGTATGACAAAAACAAAACTGTAAGTACTTTGCATATTAACCTTTTTAAAACCTCTAAACAAAAAATAATAAGTTTAATGAATTTCTAGAAGCCTGAGCAGCCCCTGGCAAAATCTATTTTTACGATTTTAGGTTTTATTTTGCTAACACGCATCCCAATTAAAGGAAATATATCCGGTTACTCCAGTATATTCTCCAGTGCCCACCCATCGCATTTACTGCACTGAATCCAATTTTCTTCGAAAGCTTCAGGGCAAATTATACACGCAAATTCTTCCATCCTAGCAGTTGGTTTCCTTTTTTCAGTCTTACATTCACCTTTCCCAGGTTCAAACAGCTTTACGTAGATTTCCCATTGCTTATCTCCTGCATCTTATTTTCCACCGCTGTTTTACAAGGACCTGAGGTTAATATCTCATTCCTCTGAGATTCCGTTTCCTGGAGTCTCTCTTGTTCTTGCTGGCATCTGGCAAACGCAATGATTTTATGGTGTTTACAAAATTCGGTGTAGTAACTTGATTCTGAGTGTATCTATTGAACTGTCACGTGACACACGTGTACTTAAAGTGGAAGGAGGAAAGCTGCTAGGGGCTGGTTCCTTTTCTAAGGCTTTTGGGACTTTTTCTGCGCTAATTTGTGGCATTTAATAACCAATGAAGTATTATAAATGAAATATGAGTTCTAATATAACCCAAAATAAAGATGTCAGATTTAGCGTACGGTGCTGCCCTTGTTCTGCTTGTCCGCAGATACCACTGTGCAGTTTTCCAAGCTAGCATTTTCATCTTCTTCATTAAGATTACCACAGCCAACAACCACATATCGCAGAAACATATTCAACCTTCTAAGAAGTTACCATAATTAATAGTTTTACTCGCCAGAAGAGCTGCACAGAGTCCTATAGTATTATCCCAGGGATGTAAACTTGCAAAAAAAAAAAAGCATAAAATGCCCTGGCACATCATCCATTCAGATGATACAACTCAATTCAACTACCCACTTTCGCCCTATCTCCTCATTCCTTCCGACAAACAAACAAACAAAACCTAAACAGCCATTTTTACTTTCTCTACTACGTAGAGTATAACGAGGAAGTATTGTATTCTACCCAAAAACTCGATGTCGAGATTTCACGGAAAATATGTTTTGAAGTCCCTGAATCAGAAAAGCTCTTTTAGAAAAAGGTCTGTGTGTGTGTGTGTGTGTGTGTGTGTGTGTGTGTGTGTGTGTGTGTGTGTGTGTGTGTGTGTGTGTGTGTCAGCATCATAACTCAAAAACGATAAGTCGATTAAAAACCAAAATTGGTATTTAAGTTTAATATTTTTCAAGAATGCGACACGAAGATTTTGAAGGAAATTCCTCCACCCTAAACTAACGTTTACATGGAAAATTTTTCGAAAAGTTTTATTTCCTCAAAATGGCTCTAACAGTTTTGATTAAAATGCCACGTTTAACCTATTTTTATGGCAAATGAAATGTATATTTTGAAACTTCTGGCTATAGCCTTAGTAGTCCTGTTTACTCTGGATGACATTTGTGTAGCTGGTTAACCGTAAAAGACACACCAAATCTTACTGTGAAAAAAATTAGATCTCGTAAAACATGCAATGTATGTCCAAATGAATTTTTTGTGAAGTGAACCATTTCGGTGATATTCCTTGTTATTTGTGTGAGTTTTGCAATGTTTATACTTTCCACAAAAGAAAGATTGTTATTAATTTTTTATATCTTAGGCGTGCAAAGAGAACGGAATTTCAAAATTTTAAAAGATTTGACTATCACTCAAAGCCTTCTGTATTTCCATATTCCCCTTGCACCTACAACGAAATCAGCTATAAGACAATTTCTGCAAATGTTTATCTCAACTAACACGAAGAAGATATAGGAATAAAGGAAAACGCCCTGAAATAGACAATGTCATAAAATGAGAGAAAAGCAGCTAATAAATATGCATTTTTATAATCTGAAATCCATGATGATGTTTTGACAGGTTAGCAATGCCTATGATGTAACAAATAAAAGATGACGTCATCAAAATCATTTAGTTCTCGAGGGTCACTGTGGAGGGTGTGTAAACATTATTACAAGGGAAGTACCCCATCTGGAATTCTAAATCAATATATAAGTAAATTTCTAGTAGATAATTGCAGAAAATTGTGTCTCCAATTCATAACGCATTAGCGAAGTAGTTATTTCAGAGAAATATAAATTAATTCTAGTCTGTGCAATGGCTTTAAATATTTAAATGGATCTTAAGTGGAATTCATTTCAAGCCTCGATCTCGTCCATTAAGTTCAAAATACGCTACAATTATTTCAATCGTAACTAATTCTATATTTCAATAATCGCTGCTTCTTCTGGGAAAAATATTTCAGGCGATTTTTGTTCATGCGTGTATTTGCATTTAACAAGCGAGAGGAATTAGGAAGCAGTAGCTAATGTACTGTGGCTTTTACCAATTAATTGCAGTCTGTTTGGTTTAAATTGGATTCATGTTATTCGTTTTAAATCAAAGACTCAATTAGATTATGTTGCTGCTATCTCAGTTATTATCAAGTGATATTTTGGAAGATTCTGTATAAACTCCCAGAAGATAAATATGAATTTAAAAGTTCAGCATTTAGCATGAGAACTTAATATCACAACATAATTCTTTAACAAAAATTTGAGAATTGAATACCAAAAGCAGCGCTCCCTATTCCACTGCATTTTTTTGTTTCAGAGAAGATACACAAACTTCATGCTTCCCTTATAGGTCTCGTTCACGAAAAATAAGTATAATCAGAACATAAACTGACAAAATAGATAATATGTTTTGTAATGAAACTATTCTCCATGACTCTACTCTTTCTTGTGCATCCTCTTCCATTTATGCCATCCCCGAAGCTTCGGAAGACATTTTACTGACGTGGAGTACATATAGCAAAGATGAAGTGTGTGTGTGTGTGTGTGTGTGTGTGTGTGTGTGTGTGTGTGTGTGTGTGTGTGTGTGTGTGTGTGTGTGTGTGTGTGTGTGTGTTTACTTTTTCGCAAACGCAATGGCGTCCGGTTTTACGTGCACAGTTCTATATTATGCACATATGAATATATAACTTTGAGCAGAGTCTTCAAATGGCTAATTGGTTTCCCATATACCCACAATTTTTCCCCGACGCCCCCTACAAAACATTACATACATCGCGTTAGATACACTTAAATGTTCTGACTTTCTTTAATTTTAAAATTATTTAATTTAAAATTGGTACACTTAATGTGAGTAAATAAAGAGGAAACGCAAAGCTCTGGCACAAATAGTTTTTTTCAGCTAATACAACTGCATATTTTTAATTGGCGTAAAATTTTATTTTTTTTAAAAAAAAGAACGGTTTTGAGCATTTACATTTTTTATAGAAATGTGATAGTGGCATTTACTGATGCTTTAGCAAAATTAAAATTAACATAATTATTTGACTGAAATTGATATTATTTGCAGAGAAATACATTTTTGTTTTTATGTAGTTGTTGATGTTAAAATTCCTTTTTTTCAGCATAAATTAATTATTTTGAGCTAATGAATAAGGCACTCGTGAAATGCATAATTAAACCTTTAGATAACCGACATGAGCTTTAAGCAAATGGAAGTCCACGGTTCAGTGTGGTTAAAAGGGGGTGCACAGGTGACTTAAACATGTCGCTGGGTTTTTAAAAAGATGGCTTGAAAAAAAAAAAAAAAAATATTTGACTAAAATGATTCATAGGTGTCTATAGAACATTTATAGCTATGGTATAATTAAGAAAGCGAACACTTTATGATTATCACCCAAAAACGCAGTCCCAGAATCCCTAGCATACACCACTACTTGGACGAATAACAAAAGCATAACGCTTCACACACCCCCGTCCCTGCTATGTGCGCACCCGTTGAAAAGGTTGGTAAAATGTTACCCGAAGCTGTAGGGACGGCATATGTGGAACCAAGTGTACAGCCATGGCAAAAATATTTGAGCGCATCAGGAGAGCAGAATATGTTTAAGTTTCACGTCATATGACAGTGCAGATTACATAAATCGATATTCTAACATGCAACTATGGATAGTCCCTTTCCATATGTTATCGTCTATTGGACACTCAAATAGGCTGTCTTGAATCGCCACTCGCGCTTGTATTTGCAAGTATGAGTCTCAAAACGTGTATTTCCGGCGAAATCTCGATATCGAATTTTTGGGTAAAATGCAGTGCTTTTTACTTTCTCTACTACGTGTAGTAAGTACGGGAAGTATTGTATTCGACCCAAAATTTCGATGTCGAGATTTCACTGAAAATATGTTTTGAGGCCCCCTGAACCCCCCCCCCAAAAAAAAACATTTTTAGAAAAAGGGCAGGAAATCTTAAAACATGTTTTCCCAGTGAAATCTTGATTGGGTGGAATGTAGTGGTTTTTCTACCTCCTATGTACCTAACAGAGATAGTATTAAAGCTGTGACAATGTTTCTATTTAAGGATATAAGGAAAAACCTTTTAAAATGTCGCTCAGGCTTACTTTGATGAGAGTAAGCCAAAGATAATGATATATTTAATGCTTTTCTCTGTTTATTTTGCAGGTAAGAGATGAAAGTATGACGTTGAATGCGCTGCACGTTCTCTTTTTGACGGCATGTGTCTCTGCTCTTTCATTTCGAGGTTAAAAGGAGAATAACAAGAAGGTTGTTGGCGATGACAACGTAAGGTAAATGACAGCCATTGTTTCTTGTTTTACTTTCTCTCAACTTGGCTGGGAGGCAGTTGTGATAGCAGTGCTGCTCCTAAACATCACATTTTCTTCAAACTCTTTTTAAAGCTGCTTATTTATTTATTTGTGTTACAGTTTCTATTTACATCTCGTTTAGAAACAGAAGACGGTAAATGCTGTCCTTTTAAAACCGACCGGACTTTAATTGAACTCTCTTACATTCCGAGGAAATGTCAGAGAAAGTACTATGCTATGTGTTTTCGATTCTTTTGCAGGAAATATAAATTAAAGGGTCCATTTATTAAAACACTTGCCCTGAGCGTTATCAATGAGTTACCAACTGTATTGAAAAATGATTTGCTTTATACCTAAAACTATTTATTCTTATATAGAGATTTGTTAGATTTAGATAAAGGCCATTTCTTTTCAGAATACAAATATCTTTAGATAGTGTTTTGTATAGTTGCAATTTTAACAGTTATTTGTATTGTTTATAATTTCACTTACGTATTCGTAGTCTTTTGTTGTTTAGCATGCTTTGTTGATGATATCCTCCATTTAGGGGCACCTGAGCTTGTTAATAATTTCTGTACCTAAAGAATATATAAAGCTGTTATTTAAACTCCAATATTTCGAAACCAAAAGGTTTTAATTTCCTTTTTCTCTACTAACCTATAATAAGTAGAGGAAGTATTGTATTCCACGCAAAAATTCTATGTCCACATGTTACCGTTATACATGTTTTGGTCTCCCTGAATCCAAAGAAAGCACTTTTAACAAAGGTTGTAAGTGTATGTCTATGACTCAGTATGTGTTTGAAGCAAAAAGTCGATTAAATACAAACTTGTTAAGAAATATGCGACAAAAGATTTTTCAAGAAAACTCACCCATCCTAGTATACGCTTTACATAGAAACTCTTTTAAAAAGATAAATTTTGTCAAATATGGCTCCACATATCACATGTTTAAGATATTTTGATGACGAATGAAACGTAAACAAAATTTGAATTTTATGGAAATTCCCTCAGAAGACCATTCCATTGTGGATAACTTTTGGATAAATGGTGAACCGTAAGAGACAGGCAAAACTTTCTCGCACGAAAAATGCACATCTCGTTAAAACACACACTTCATGTGAATTACATTTTTTATGAAGTGAACCATTTCCGAGACATTCCTTGTTATTTATTTGAATTTTCTAATGCTTTTACTTTTCAGACGGGCTATTTTCGTGCCTTGGTCAATAAATGGAACGGAATTTCAAAGCCATCACATAGCTACCGGGCCTTAAAGATTTGACTATCGCCTACTGTATTCTCCTATTCCCTTTGCACCTATGAGGAAATATGTAATAAGAAAATGTCTACAAAGGTCTATCTCGATTAAAATGAGAGTTTGTGGAAGAGTTTGTACAAAGTAGAGAAAGTGACAACAGATTTTTGAAATAATGTATATGTGTATGTGTGTCAGTCACTCAAAAATTCATGGATGATGGCAATATTGTCAAAAACTGTTGGCGAACTGTTGTGACATTGAGGAAACAAATGACAATGAAAGACGGTTTAATTGCAATGTAATTGTCAATGTCAACTTGTTTACTTAATAGTAATTGTAGTGACAATGGTGATGAAAGTACCACTCCTATTGCAAAGGTATATCGATCTTATAGACAGGATATTTAATTTCAACAAAATTAGCCACCCTAATTAATATTGTAGTGGAAGTGAGCTTCTTGGCTCTTGCAGAGAAATTATGTTAATTAAATTAGACGGTAGTTTGTTCCCTGTTATTGCTATAATTCAGCAAATGGAGGAGAGAGAAAACTGAACTGGAAGTTTGTTTTAATCAACAAACTCTCCTAAGGATATTTTTGGAACAAATATTATAAGGCTTAGCTTTCAAACTGATTATTTGAACGGGAAAATGTTTTCCAAGAAGACAGGAAAAGATTTTTCCGTACTAAAAGGAATTAAAGGTTTGCCTTTTTTGTTTGTTACTGTAATCTTCTTTACAGCTTAAGTGTGCTGTTCGTGTGATGTTTTTCCTAATGGTTCTGAGTAAAATATAGATGAGAGTAACTGTTGTTGTCATTTGTCATTCTCTCCTCCAAGAATTCATTTCCTTTTATTTTTCATTTCCCTCCCTTGTCATTTTTCAGGTTTGATTAGTAGCGCGGTAGGTTCTAGCGGATGCGGAAGATAGCACAGATGCTTGCGCTGTGGAAACCATTCCCTAGCCCTTCCCGGAAGTTGCTGCCCGGGCCACTGGGGTCACCTCGTCGCCCTCTCCCTGATTGTGCGCCAGGTGTCACTATCTGTAACTGTTAGGAACCTCTGTGCGTCTCTCGGCTTCGCTGGCTCCGTTCTCTGACAAGCCTACAGTCTCATTTCGTCTTATCCCTTCCGCCTGGGTTGGTGGTGGCCCACAATAGATCCATGTGGGTGTCACGGTGGGTCGAGGTGTCCTCCCTCCGTTCCCACCCACACACAGACGCACACACACACACACACACACACACACACACACACACACACACACACACACACACACATACACACTCGGTCTACCTCACATAGGTATTGGACCATATATGCACTTAAGGTCTTCCAAAGACTCCGCTACTATTTAAGCGATTTAGATGAGCCCTCCACTCACTTCTTGTTTATTCATATATAATTTATATTCCACCTTTGAAATGATTTCTTATATAGGTATTCTTTATTCTTTCTGTTGTTTTTATACCCTCCACATTCCTTAACAATCGCATTTATGCTGTTTTGGAGTCTTCTTCCATCTGTAACTTTGAGAGCCCATATAGACATGTAGGGAGTGAAGTTTTGCATAGTTTTATTTTAGTTTCTTTCTTTACCTTTTTTAATTTCTAGTCATTTTATTGTTCGGTTAATATGATTCAGATTTCCAGAGAATCCCATCCCCAAACTGCCCTTTACGTGGAAAACACTTTCATTAATTTTAGTTTCGTAATGATTAAATTAGTGTAACATATAGGTATTTAAGGTATTTTCAATACAAATAAAACATACATATGGAGTTTTCTTAGAATATGAAGTTCTCTTCCTTCTTAATAAACCTTTCAGTACCTTAACATGTAGTTCAGGTTAAAACACCAAATTTATATTAGATAAATTAGTTATAGCATTAACTGTTTTTGAGCTACTCGTTACTTTTGGCTTGAATGTGCGAATATATCATGTTCTTGAGGTTCCATGTTCCATGTTCCATGTTAGGCAGAGTTTGGACATTGGCAGCACACGCAGTTCATTGAATTCGTGACTGGCGCCTAGACTGTAGGCGGAAAGCCGAATTCTGATGCTTTACCAGTTGCCGCGCAACACGGCGCTCTCTTACCCAGATCATCACCAAAACAATGGTTTTTTCCGTGCATCAATCGAAACCATATATTGACTACGGTCTACTGAAATATTTTACTTGCTACGATTTTTATTTTCTCTACCTCGTACAGCAGGTAGAGAAGATATTTCACTCCGCAAAATATTAAATACAAAATTTTCACTGGAAATACACGTTTTGAGGTCCTCTCAATACAAAGAAAATCCTTTTTAGAAAAAGCTCCGTGTATGTGTGTATCTCTCAAAAACGAAAAGTCGGTTAAATACTGAACTTGGTATTTCAGTCCAGCGCCTTCCTAGAATGCGACACGAAGATGCTCAAGAAAATCACCATCACAAGGCGAACGTTTCGAAAATTATGGGTTTCTCAAAATTAGCTCTAGAGATTTTGTTTAAACTACCATATGTGTAAGATATTGTCATTATAAATGAAATGCATATATTAAATTTGTGGGAATAACCTCTGAAGTTCTCTTCATTCCGGACGACTTTTGCATAAGGAACCGATAAATCGTAAAAGATAGAACAAAATCTTAATGCACCAAAAAATGTAGATCTCCTTAAAGCACACATTTTGTATCAAATACATTTTTGTTTAAAGTAAGAACAAAGCTATAGCTTTGAGAATGAGTTGGAGTCAACTCGAAACATTGTCAACGCAGCACCAAAGAACTTGCAATATTACTAAGATAAGTGAAGCTTTTAGTTTCTAATTTTGTTCTTACTTTAGATTCTTGTTGCTTCACTGTTAATAGCTTCATTATTTCCTTAATTAACATTTTTGTTTGTTTGTTGAGATAACCATCTTGGAGATATTGGTTGTTATTGGTTTGAATTTTTAAGTACCTACACTTTTCTTAAACATGAAGTCATTATTCTTTTTTTATGTCCTGGTCGTATAAAGATAATGGAATTTCAAAGCCCTCGCATGATGACCAGCTCTTACACTTTGACTATCAATTAAGCCTACTGTATTATCCTATCCCCATTGTACCTATAAGGAATGTGTAATTAAATAATATTTACGAATGTTTATCTCCATTAACATGAACTAGATCGAAGAATAAGTGTTTAACGGTTTACTCTACAAGGTTTAGGCCTTAGGTTGCTCTTGCCCAATAGACTTGCATTTCTTTGGAGGCATTTAAAAATATTACACAAGACATTTAAAGAGTTAATTAAAACTCACAGGACTATATATATGATTGTGTGTGTGTGTATGTAGTTTCCAGTACACTAATTAATGGTTTAATAACAGGGTGACATGTACCAGTGCACAGCTGCTGAAATGGCCGACTTGAGTTCCAGCACACTTTGATGTAAATGTGAAGAATCACCTCAACGTCGCATGTCCAAATCCACGGATTGGTAGAGGTGGACCAGTCCCATGACCAGATGTGACATCTCTTGACTATTTTCTGTTGAATTGTATGAAGAATATGACACTCCTGTCATATTGGCTCGAGTCCACAGAGCGATTTAAAATCTTCAGACGGTCGCACGTATTGAGTCATGTGCACTGCCGACGTAGGCTCTGCAATGACGTAGGAGACACACAGTTCGAAGCCTGTTTGTAATGTAGAAAGCTTGATATTGGGTTTATTCATAAAATGTGAACGGACACCGATCTCACACTTCGATGAGCTACAGCGTCCAAACCGTGCATTTTCGGACAGGGGTTCCATTTGAAAATCTTGCCGTCCTGCACAGCATACTAAGCGTTGTCCGTGCTTCTTTTTTTTTTTTTTTTTTTTTTAGGGGTGGGGACTTCCTGTATACATTTCCCCTTTTCTTTTTCGGATTACCTCGTCGCTGTTTATAGTGAAAACACCATTGGGAAGATATGATAACAGTTTAACTAACGTGAATATAACATTTTTTTATTCTCAGTAGCCAATATATGCAACACTACTAAGGAAACACACGGTCATAACAAAAGAAGGACCAAATGTGACTGTGTTATTGCTCCGTAATCGATGTCAGAGAGGAGATCAACAATATATGAATTCGTTCCTTTGTTGTTTTGTGAGGCCGTGAAAACGCAAGTAAAACATGTCCATGAGAAAGAATTGAGCTTTGCATTGGTGAGAGAACTGTCAAAATCGACTGAGCAGTTTTTGAGGTTACGCTATATCAGGGCCTCTCAAAGCTTAAAAACCCACTGCGTGCAATCCAATGTGCAGAGTTTCTTTGCACCATGCATCGTGGCGACTCGGTTAAGTTCGGTTCAACTCGCGTGCTGCAGAGCGAAGAAGCGAAGAATGGAGCAAGCATGGTTGATAAACGGCTTGCTTATCAGCGAAGAAGAAGCGTGCAATACAACTAATTAATAATGGAGTGACCTGCTGCAAAGAATGCCGAAAGTCTATTTATATCAGATCCTTACCTTTTTTTCTGAAGTCGTTACGATAGAGCCATAGTTCGCATGTGTGTAAGGAAATCATTTGTTGAAAGACACTATAGCAGACTACGCCCAGAAACATGTAGTGAAATCACACGGGGCACTAGAGAGGAAGAATTAAAAAGGTTTCTTCATCTTGTAGAACATTGTTTACCACAAAATGTGGCTTGCACCTGTGCTTTCTAGGTCATTAAAACAAAATACTATAATTGATAATAAAAAACCAAATTAGCCTGTTTAACACTGCGCTTCGCACATGAACATTACGCAGTGAGGAAGAAACAACGGTGAAGACGGCAAAGCAAGCAAGACAAGTGTAAGGAAAGAGTGAGTGGACGTTGCACCGAGGTCAATCTTTCGTAGTCGCCACGTTGCACCGGTGCATGCACCCTGAGAGACCCTGTCCTATATACACCACCCATTTTGTTTGGATTCTAAAATCTGGTTGTCTCGGTAAAATGGTGCAATTCTGAGCCCTTCAAATAACTTCAGATTGTCACTAGTGAATATTATTACAAGGTAGGCTAATAATTGGTTAACACAGAAACTGAATTAAAATACTTGAATGAAATAAAGTAGCATCAAAGAAAGAATTATGACACATTTATTTTCATTAGTTTAAGAATGTGGGATGGAAAAGAGATTTTTTTTTTCTCTCCCGTAGAACTCGATATATGATATCGTTCATAAATAATGCTACTATTTCCAAACCTGTTTAGGAGCAATGCATTCGAAATGAAAGAAGTGCTGACCTTTCGTAAGGGCTACATCAAATATTCCGGTAGTGTTGGAAATTTATGGACGTGGCGGCCACTTTACAATGATAGCTCTGTGGGGTTAATGGTCGTGAATTAGATGAACATTGTACTTGCCGACGGAATGTCCCCCCCACTGGCACGATTGAAATTTCAGGCCGGCTTCTGTTTAACCATTGTCTCGTGCGTTCGCGTTCTCCCGTTCAGTGGCGTTTGTGCTTTTGAAAGAGTCTGATGTGTTGCATTTCCATGACTTTCTCTACTCACTCATATATAAACTTAACAGTTCTATTTACTATGGAGATAAACTTTCATTAGGCACTATTCGGTATACGTATAAGAAGGATTCAGAAGCTAAAGCGATAGTCAGATGTTTAAAAAGCGGGTCGCTTTTTAATGGTTTCGAAAGCCTATGTTCCACGCATGACAACGAATTACCAGGTAAAAAATTATAAATATGTAATCATTAAAACTAATAACTAATATACGTAAATGAGATCTGCATTCCTTGTGTGATAAGATTTTCTTTATGTTCTACAGTTTATCAGTTAACCAACTCATTCAGAACAGAGACGACTTCATAGCGTATTCACAGAAAATTCAACATATACATTTTATTTGACTTGCAAATATCCCAAACTTACGGTTCTTTATGTACATTGTTAGCGCCATTTTTGAGAAAATAAAAAATAACTAAACATTTTTTATCTTTTTATTAACGTCCTCCAACGTAGTGTCATTGAATGAAATGGGTGAAACGATGCCCATGTGAGCCCGAGGTCCATAGAGCTTTTTAGTTACCCGACATTCGTCTGCTCAGGATAAGGGAAACCCTCGGAAAATACCATATCCGGATAACTCACCCTAACCGAGATTCGAACTCTTGGATGTGAGGCAGACACGCTGCCACCACGCTACAGAGGTGGGCCACATTTTGCAGGTAAAGCCTTACTTGCGTTGCAGGGATTTTTATGGAAAGGTTCTTGTCGCATCCTTGGAAAATGGTGAATTTAAATATTAAGATAGACTTTTAATTACGTTTTTGTTTCTACACTGACACACCCACACCACACACACGCGCGCGTGCGCGCGCAAATATTTTCTAATTTGTTACTCAGGGACTCTAAAACATGCATATCCAGTGAAATCTTGGTATTGAATTTTTGGGTGGAATGCAGTACTTCCTCTAAGTACTGTGTGTAAGTAGTGGATATGGTATTTATGTGTTTTGCCTATAAGACGTTTCATATAATATTTACCCCCACCTCAAGCTGACCTTTAGAAGGAAGAAGTTTCGTCATTCTTCATTTTCTCAAAAACTGCTTTAAAGCTTTCGATTAAAATATTATATATTGAATTGTCTGAATAGCAAGTTAAAATCTGTTCTTTCTGAATACATTTTATATAATTTGCTAATTCCCAAGAAACTAAAGAAATATTATGAGAAAAACTGGGCTTATTAAAATCTGCAATGCATGCCAATAGCATTAAGAGGAGTGAGCATTATATAGATATGCAGCTAACACAAAAATGTAAATTTCTCCACTTGTAGTTCACGGATCAATTTTAAAAAATGACTGCATAATCTGCATATATGCATATCTCTTTGCATTTTTATAAACGTGTGTTTTGTAGTTTGAGAAAAAAATGTTAGCTCAGAATAAACGATTGCTAAATATATGACATTTTAGGTTTGCTTTTCCAAGAAATTTTTAATATGAAAACATTTTGCCTCATAATTCAAGTAGTGGAATTAAGCGACCAATAATATTGGTTCTAAAAGTTTTTGTCGTAAAGAAAATGAAAGAAAATTTACATCAAAATTTGTGAATCAATGTCCTCAATTTTTTAAAGTAAATAACACTTAAACATATAACTCTGTGTATGTAATAGATTATCTCACACAAGTATACAAATTTGAATCTTGGAACTTTTCTAGTTTTTGATAAACAGGAATATATATTTTGAGGGAATGTAGCTTTGAGATAAAGATGGTGGCGCCGTGATCGAGCGGTTAACCATTCGCCGATCAATCCCCAGGGAACCGCATGTGGTATTCGTGATGGACAAAACGGCGTCTGGGCCGGTTTTCTCCGGGTTCTTCGGTATCCCCCACCATTCCACCAACTGCTCCATCATCAACTATCCAATCCAAGCAAAGACTTGTAGGTCCTAAAGGGTGTCAGTCCTACATAGGTGGATGGTAATCAGATGCAGAAGAAGAGATAAGAACATAGCACCAGAGCTGCCTTTACTTCCACAGCCACTCACCAGATGGGGAACCTGGGTCCCTGCAGCCGTATATTATTAAATAATTATGACTAGATATATGAGGTATTTGATGCTCTATCAAAGACGAAGCTGCTTCAGTTCGTTAGAGAAAGAAGTTGTACAATGAAGAACTCACCAACGATCTGGCGTTCATAGCAGTGAATTATAGTGAGCTCCCAGAAGCTGGAGAAAAAAGGTGATACGCTAGTGACATCCATGGCAATCTTTGAACATGCTATAAACCAACTTCAAGTACTAGGATACAAAGGAAAAATTATTAGTGAAGACTATAAATTTGTTTTGAGTACTGATTCCTTCAGAATTAGCTTGTTTTAAGTATGCTCCAGTCACTTCATTGCAAGTAGAACGTTCTTTATCCATGACGAAAAATGTTCTCTCTGATAGGTGGCTGGCTGTGACAACTTAAGAAAGCATCTTGCTTGTGCTTGTAATCAAGGAAAGTGTCATAAGTACTTTATGTGATAAATATCCTAATAACTGCCCTTAATAGCTGTTCTTATGAATAAAAATGAGATTACTCTGTTTTCACGTTTAATAAATGCCAATTTTAATAACACTATTGCATATTTTCAGTGTTTAAGTGTCATTGTGCTTGCCTAGCTTAACCAAAGTATATGCCTGAGCCTCCAGATTCTAGTTAATACTATCTGTCGGGATTCTTGCAAACAGTGTTGATACACCATCTCCCACACGCTCAACGAAATAGAAGACAATATCTGACGTGCATTTTCAAATATTTTGGCTGCAGAAATTCAACGAGAGTTCAGTAATCTATTTTATTGCCCCTAGGCACACATCTTGAACAAAAACAACGAAATGTAAGCGTAACATTTATCACATTATTTCGCATTGTTTAGGGGTGAAACAGGTGTACCTTTTTCACTTCACAATTTAGGCGGGACGCCTGTTCCGAATTCACAGCATCTCTTGCTATCTTTTCGTCGGACTTCCTGTCTCGATGTCCTGTATTGGTATACTAATTGTCGTCGTCGTCCTCCTCCTCATCATCGTCATCGTCGTCGTCGTCATCATCATCATCATCGCCATCATCAATCATCATCATCATAAACAACAGCAAGATAGCCAACTTGGCCTGCTTCAGCTCAGCAAAGATCTTCTTTCCACCGACATTAAATTTTCTCACACTGTGCTCTCCTCCGGTTTGTATTTTGTAACTGTTTTGGTTAGTCCATTATTTGGCGTCCGTGCTATATGGTTGGACCACTTTTGTTTCTATGTAGACCTTTTTTATTTTAATTTTTTCGTTTTTGATCGTTAAACTTGACTGTAATAATTTCTATTATCTACTATACGGTATAAAAAGTACAGGTAAAGATTAATTAGTGTACGTGTACAACCTACCGCAATTTCCCTCACAGTTGAGGGGTTGAGCGCGTATTGACCTTCGATATCTAGGCAGAACATGTGCAGCCGGTAAAACATTGTCACGAAACCAAAAGCTAGCCGCTAATAATGTGGATACACATACAAACACTTGTTTGGAAGCTCTGAAGGTCTATTGCCTTACCCAGTACAAAGGTATTTTAGACGTAACAATTGCGCGGTGGTTTATGATCGAGTTCGTTTTTGCATTTATAAGACCATATGTAAGGTTATCTGTCCGACTTCCACGGACCTGCGTGATTAAGTACAGTGCCCGCTCGCATTATCAGCAATGTCTTGTTTATTTCAAAGAAGTAAACAGAGACATTACCCACATCATCAATTTGCATGATGTCACTCGTGCAGATCCTAGCAAAGTCATTCACTACGTGTAAACGATACCTGTGTGCGTGGTAAGCTAAACTTTCAGTTACATATTTCTTTCTCTGCTGGTAAGTAGAGGAAGTATTGTATTCTACCCAAAAATTCGAAAACGGGATTTCACCGGAAATATATGTTTTGAGACCCCCTGAATCCAAAAAAGCATTTATAGGAAAAGGTCCGTGTGTGTCTGTGTGTCAGTATGTCAGTGTGTGTGTCTGTCAGTCTGTGGACAGCATAACTCAAAAACGAAAAGTCGCTTAGAAACCAAAGTTGGTATTTAAGTTTAATGTATTTCAAGGATGCGACACAAGATTCTGAAGAAAATAGCTCCACCGTAAATTACCTTTACATGGAAAATTATTCGAAAGTTTTGATTTTCTTGAAAATAGCTCTAACAATTTTGATTAAAATGTCATATTTTTTAGATATTTTGATGAAAAATGTAATGTATATTTTGAACTTTCTGGCTATAGCCTATGTAGTCCTGTTTACTCTGAATGACTTTTGAATAACTCGTAAACCTTAAGATAGACAAACTCTTAATATGCAAAAAATGTAGATCTCGCTAAAACACACGATTTATGTCTGAATAAATTTTTTTGTAGAGTGGACCATTTCGGAGATATTCCTTGTTATTTGTGTCAGTTTCGGAAAACTTATAATGTTCGTGAAATAGAACATCGTTGTTCATTTTTGTATATGTTAAGCGTGCAAAGAGAATGAGGTCTCAAAGCTTTAAAATATTTGACTCTCTCTCAAAGCCTACTGTATTCTAATATTCTCCTTGCACCTACAAGGTAATAAACAATAACATAGCACAAATGTTTATCTCAACTAACACGAAGAAGATATTGGAATAAGAGTTTGGAAAAATGGTTAGTTCGAGAGTAGAGAAAGTCATGAGAGTGCAGCACATCAGATTTTTTTTTTGCGGTGGGGGGGTTACAGTGCAGCTTTCAATATTTCTGTTAGTGTTGTGTTGGGTTATGTTTGTGTCAGTGAAAATATCGAACGAGAAGAAAAGACAAGTTAACATGACGAAGGAAATTAAATTGGATGTATTAAAGACACTAGACAAAGGGGAACATATTAGTAAGTAATAAGCTTTGGAATATGCTTACCTTAGTTTCCTATATTGTGCTAGAATACGTATTTATGTAACTTGCAATATTATGCTATGAGTCGTGAATAACAGACCCTTATTCCGTAACACTCGACATTTCGGTAACTCGACAGCCTCTCAGTCCACATTAGGTCGAGTTATCGGGATTCCACTGTACTTCTTAAAAATTTCATTTCTGCATTTGCACCCTTCTTTTATCACTTCTGTTCATCCTCCAATTTTCGGAACTATATGTCAATACTGACGTGGCCATAATTTTATAAAACTTCAACATTGTTTCCTTTCCAGTTTTACTTTTCAGAGATCGTTTAAGAGTACCACATATGTTTTGAAATGTATATCTCTGTCTATGCTAATTGTAAAATAAAACAAATCTTTTGTTTGTTAACGACGCTGTCAATTGCTGTGATATTAGCGCCGCCGGTGTGGTGGAATTTTGCCCCGCAGGAGTATATCTACCATCTACAGTCAATATATCTAATTACATGGGGCTGTTGCTTTTAAGCACACTTAAAAACCTCTTCTCAAGGCGAGGTTGAAGCTGCTACCTTGGGATCGGCAGACAAACACCTATCCAACAGAGCCACCCAAAACGACCCGTTAATTTTTTTATTTTTGTGGTTTAAGTGCTCTTTCCAATTATTTCAATATTGTTGAATTTTATTATTTGTGAAATGTACTTGAATGCATTCTGATGTCTGATCTGGTGTTGTACAGCCATTAGTTCTTCTGAACAAAGTGATTTCTGCACTTTGAATTGTACAGTATATGCACTATACGTGGCGCATGATTGGAAGATGCTGAATTTGTATACCAAGTTTGGTATTTAACCCACCTTTAGTTTTTCAGTTATGTTGTTCGCAGGCAGACACACACATACCTCAAAACGTGCATTTTCAGTGAAATCTCGGCGGGAGTTCTTGGGTGGAATGCTGTACTTCTTCTACTTACTGGAAATAATAAGTAGAGTAATGACAAAAGGAATACAAGCCAAGGAAATCAAAGTGTTGTAATACATTTAATCACATAAGAGGCAGTGTACGAGTAAGTGAAAAGCAACTGAGTTTGCAAGTGGGGACCTCTTCTGGGCGAAATGACAAGAGAGCAAACAGTTGAGCTGCGACGAGGCACACCCATGGGAACAGCGCCTGTGTTTCGATGAAAGCGAATTGCGGGCAAAACCAATTCACCGGAATGCGGTAAATGTCCAGCACGTCAGTCACGGTGACATCAGAGGGACAAAGTGCGAGAAATTGCTCTCTTCCTGCAGATCCTGCCCGCAATCCGATTATAGTGACACACATAATCATCGCACAAGCTCGGCTCTGCTTCAATGACTCTCTGGTTCTTCCTTACAGCTTAATTCCCTCATCCCAATGCTATGCACTAAAACTCGCACATGTTACACTCACATTACTTTCTCCTCTCACTCTTCTATTCACTTCAAGCTAAACATTTGAAGAAATTGTATTATTGGTTATTTCCTTATAGGTACACAAACCAAATTTGGTAGTATTCACTGATTCACCGCATGTTTCTTATCCTCTTACGAGGTCTCGCAGGGGGTGAGGGATAATTACTAACCAATGAAACTGCTTGACAGTTGCAATATGGGGCTAGATGTGTGCTACTGTAATGAAGATAAGGAAAGGTGGGGGAGGGGAAATGGTAGATAAACCTGGCCTCGTAGAAAACCCACGTTGTAATTTTCTTCAGATCTATCTCCAAATTCTTAATGCCTACAATGGAAAAGGTTGCAAATGTTGCTTGAAATGAGCATCATTTATTGAGTTAAACGATTCTGTGTTATAAAAAAGCTTTAACTTTGCCCCATGAATCACAAACGTAAACCTATACAGTAAACATAGTGTAATATTATATTGAAAAATATAAAGACGTTTAATCCATCTACAAATTCTCCCTATATTTATACCGGAATTAAAATCCCAATAGAAATAACTTTAAACATGTTTGTCTATTACGTTATATTATAATACAGTTTCTACTTTAGAGTGAAAGGTTTTCTTCTAATATCTATGCAACAAACCGCCTCTCTTGGGTAACAAAGTTTAACTACATTTCTCTGATTTGAACAGTTTCTGAAATTTGTCGAACTGGGTTACCATCTTGCCATAGACCAATAATCTGGCCACGTGTTGCTTCTGGTGTATATGGCATGCTGTGAATCATATAACAGTTGAGCTTAATGAGTAACAATTTACTGATCAACCAGAAAAAATCAATACTATCCTTTCAGGCCGACGTGTCATTGGTTGCAGAATGCCAAGCTAGTAGCATGAATAGTTCTGTCATTGGAAAGGGGTAAAGCGGGAAAGGAGAAGCTACGAAGACCTCGTTAAACAATCACGATACCCTTACAGTTTACTAAATTTATTTTCTGTACTAGGGAACAGGCGAGAAATTCCAGCCTGATTCGGTTGATAGTTGGATATTATGAGGTTGCAAGCCTGATGCTAAATTCAGTGTCAAATTGTGTCCGTACTAATGTTCAAACTCATTTTAAATGTGCTTCTCAGCAAGCTTAAGCAGTTGTATTACTATACGCAGTTTTTTTTTTATTGTTGGTTACGTTCGTATATCGTTTTAAAAAGTAAAGATGTTCTACTTGTAAAGAAGCATTGTTAAAGAACGATGTTTATGTGAACGTCTATACTAACCAAACAATTATCTGATATTATTTAGTAGACTTTTATGTCAGTAGTTCTAATTTCGTTTCTGAGTGGCTTCAAAATGTAATTCTGCAAATAGTCATAGAAGTATTAAACTGTTAGCAAAATGTTATCGTTTTAGTATAACGTAAACCTAACAGGCGTTTTTAAGATATGACTCAATATTAACGTCTGCGTTTATAGGTTTGTACTTGCAGAACTAGACAAATGTGTAGTGAGCCAGATTGTAAATTTCTACTTCCTCTCAGGAAGGGCACATTAGACTATTTTAATTTCCCTGTGAACAGTGTGTTCGTGCTATATATAGTTGAAGATGATAGCATTAGAGTAGATTCTGGTTACAGACCAGACGATACTGTTTTACCTCTGCCAGGACCAAATCCAAAATTGATATACCCCAAAATTAATAATTTCATTAATCTGATTGAGTAAATGTACGGGTGCCAACGGTAACTCATAGTAGTCTTAAGTATTACCTAATCATTGTTTATGGCAATCGCCTTATACCCTTTATAGGACAAAACTAAAAATTTCTTAAATATTCATATTTTTATATCCATAGCAATACAGAAGGTACATGAATCAATATAATTATAGTAAACTTGAAATATATTTTATTGTTGAGTATAAAAAGGTGCAAAATGTGGTGGTAGTTATAGCTACCACTATCTGTTCCTGCTGACTCAAAACCTTTAGTGGATGGTGGTCGCCATTTCTACCACCTCGTGGCTTGAGCTACATAAACACATCCACAGGTTTGATTATTCTTTCTTTGGTACATAATAGTGCTTAAACAAATCTGGAACAATATCAGCTATCTGTTGACACATCAAATTGCTCTCCGTTATCAAAAATTTTACGGGCCGTACGACGTCCCAACACAGCTTGGTGTAGTGATTGGTAATGCGTCATCTGCATCGGAATCGCCTTCAAAATCAGAATTCATAGCGTGATCATCGCCAACTGAGTTCAAAAATGTAATGAACTCTTCTTCATTCATAGATTCAAGCTGTTTGTATGATATTCTTTCATCCATGCTGGAATAATAAAAATAAAATTGATTTTGAGGTTATGGCTGTCCGTTACCGCGTAAGATAATAACTAAAATAACTCGAAAGCCAGATCAAAACATTGTACTATGATTCATTGTCAGTATTGGCTAATATCTAAAATTAACTGAAAAATATCCCTGATGTTTCAAAATCATATACTTTTTATACAACTTCACTAAAAGTGGTGGGCATATCTTGTACGGAAGGATAAGCATGCACAATTTATTCAGTATTCTTTGGCTCTTTTTGACTGCATTCAAATAAATAGTATTTCAAATTGCACAAAACTACTTTATATATGAAAATATATATGATACATAACTTCAGTGAAACTAATTTCAACGTAAAACAGCGAAAAATGTGCTGCAAAATCATTTATTGTGAATAAAGGCGAGAAAGATGGCTGTCCTGTGGATGGTGGTAGGAAGGAGTACCACCTTTAAGAATGTACAGGGCTGCCAACAATGTCATAATGCAGGTGGTGTTACAAGTGACCACTATCCATTTAGCAACACCAAAGCTGTTGTTAAGGGTCAGATTCTTTATATTCCGGTGCTTATTTACCACCTTATGCTATGTGGTATGTATACTTACCACTATCCTATAAAGGATTATACTAGAAACAAAATATAAATAAAGCCTAATTGGGAGACTATTGAGGTGCTTAAAATCAGACAATCTCACTAGAAATCTTTATTTAAATTAGTGGAATAGCTTCTTTACTTTCTCTATTACGTATAGTAAGTAGAGGAAGTATTGTATCCCATCCAAAAATAGGATGTCGAGATTTCACAGGAAATAAGTTTTGAGGCCCCCTGAATAAAAATAAAAAGCATTTTTAGAAAAAAGGTCACCATCTGGGTCTTTGTGTGTAAATGTGAGTGTGTGTGAGTGTGTGACTGTGAGTGTGTGTGTGTGTGTGTGTGAGAGAGTGTGACTGTGAGTGAGAGAGAGAGAGAGTGTGTGTATGTATGTGTGTGTTTGTGTGTGTGTGTGTATGTGTGTGTGTGTGTGTGTGTGTGTGTGTGTGTGTGCTGAGAACGGATGGGAGACACCTCGCCCACTGCGACCCCGATATGGAACTATTGCGGGTTACCACTCCCCCCCCCCCCCCGGGGGAGAGGATGAGGCGAGTGAAACCGGAAGCACGGACGAGAACGGAGCCTGACCTAGCCCCCAGAGACGCACAGCAGTCCCTAACAGTTCCAGATATTGACACCTGTCGCCCGAAGCATAGATATCCGCCGCTCAGGAAGAGCGCGATGAAGCGACCCTTGCGGTCCAAGCGGCAACTTCCTAGACAACCAGGGAAGTATGTTTCCAACGCGAAGGGGAGTACACATATGCCCTACGCATGACAACCCGTAGTGCTGTTGCGATGTTTTCCGGAGAACTAACAATCGGTGCCCAAGGGGTTTCCCTTCCAACCAACTGCATTCATCTTCAAATGTTCTCGGGGAGTTGTGTAACTTGATGGAGCTCAATGCATGTGGAATGTTGCCCTAAATCTGTGGCACCTTTCAATTCAGCTTTAACACGCTGGTGAACAGTCCATGCTCGTCCATGGTGAGAAATTAACTGCGAAACACGGGACTGGTGATATTGCAGCAACACGACCTCTACCGACATTTCCATCAAACAAGACACGTTGAAGCGAAATTTGAATGAAATATAAGTCGATGTACAATTGTTATTCAATGTTTAAATGTGTCAACTATTTGTGCGGCACCTGTACCATTGGCGTGGATGACAAAATAGTTTATCTCAGAATAAGTTAAAATCAGAACACAAAACATGATTTATTTGGAAATTTACACTATTTGTGTGTGCATTGATTAAAAAGCATAAATGGATAACGTAGCCAATTAATCACTGCATATTGCTAGTAATAAACTTGTACCATAGGGGCTTAGGTACAATCGTGAGAAAGGGGGGGGGGAGGAACTGAAAAGAAGAGAGCACTAAAAATTCCGAGAACTACAACCTTTATGGATCAATAATTTATACAGAAATGGAAGTCGAAACACAACAGAGATACAGGTAAAACAAACCAATTTGCATAGCCCCCAGTCAATTCCCTCTCAAGCGAGGAGTCGGGCAGTCTTCAGCCTATCTGAAAGCCTAAATGTTTCGCGTGGACCCTGAGCCCTAGTTAAAGCCAAACAACTTACCCCGCACGGCGCGAAAGGAGCACTCCGACTGCCGTCTCCTTTCACTGTCAGACCGAGAGGCAACCCATAGGAAGACACTAGCGCAACCCAGCGGGGAAAGCGAGAGTTGCGAAACAAAGGAGGTGCCTCCATAAAACAAAATAAGTGCGATCAGCACAGTACTCCCGCCCCCATCTGACAACACGCACTCGCCATTCTGGAAAGGAACAGACTGATATTGTATGAGAAGTATCATATTAGGAAGGACACACCTTACACCGCCCGGTCATTGTACAGGTCACTGTGAAAGCACTGGCACCAAACACTGTCACTACAAATCACTGGCCACTGTCACATCAGAGAGCACAATTCTGTTTTTCCAGGACGGGAGAGACGATGCACAGCTCGTTGGGCGTACCGATCCCTCGTTGTTCCAGAGAATTAACAAATTCTGGGTTTGAGCCTGTGGATGCCCTCTCGTTGCAATCAGGCGTTGAGAAAGTCCAAAACCCAAAACGTGGGCCACATACAAGCCCCTTCATATTCCATCGTCACCTCCCTGGCCTCCAGAAATCTCCATTGCGGACCTTACTGCTGCAGTAACACTCCAAATAGATGGTAACAGCCAGGCTTAACATTACACAATGCCAAACTGCGGTGGTTAGGTGCTTTCTGGACAGGTTACGAACAGGAGCTGGCGAGGCTGTAACACGGAACAAACCCAACAGAAAGGGAACAAAACGCAGGCTTCAAATAGGCTGCTGCCCCAAAATAACATCTCAGGGTAGATCAAACTGAAAGAATGACAGTATTTTTACAGAACTGTGGATGACATCAAATACATAAATAGCAGAAAATTAAAAAAATTGAATCAATTTATAATCAACAAGCGTGATAACATACCATAAACTGTTTAATGAACATAACCATATAAGAACAATTTAAACGAACTTGAATAACATTAAATATAATTTCTTCCAAATGACAATTTAAAACAAGCTAAACAATATATATATATATATATATATATATATATATAAACAATATATATATAAACAATATATATATATACAAGTTAAACAAAATAAACAAGGCCTTGTATAAATAAATGCGCATAAAACAAAATCCCTACTGGCCAGACAACACAAGAGTACAAACACGAAATACACATAATTACTACACAAGACACACACCGCAAGCACGCAGCAAACATCCCACAAATACTCCCCAAACATACCACACCAAACACCTCACACCGCTTCCATACAAAGACACACGAAAACAAATCTACACAATGCCGACTCCACACGCCCGGCAGAAACTAACTACAGGAGCGCCGTAGAGGTATACAGCCCGGCGCACACATGGCACGCTCCAACATAAACAAACACCCACATTCCAAACAAACACTTTATTCACAACATAAACATACAGGAGTAAACAAAGGAAACCCATACACATAGGAAAACAGATACCAAACTACTGGAAGGGTTTCAATTGTGAGACGTGAGCTCTCCTTTCTTGGCCCGTGCGGAGGTCCCTTAAGCGCACAGAAACATTTTTGAAGATACTTATAATCTCGTACGGCCCTACGTATCTAGGCGCCAACTTCGCTGCATAAGCATTTCGCTTAGAAGATTGAGTGTACAGCTTACACAGTACTTTCTGGCCAACGGCATAAGGTGAAGGCCGTTTATTTTCATCATACCGCTTCTTTACCTGGGCAAGTGACTTCTTCAAATTCCGAAAAGCGGCCTTCCATACCCTACATATTTCCTCGCGAGTAATATTCTGGGGAAGCAAATCGTCCAAACGCCAAAGGTTAGACAGCGGAGAGTTAGGTATATAGGCTAACATAAGCTGATGAGGGGTAACGCCATGTGATTCGTGTCGAGCCGAATTAAACGCCAACTGCAACCGAGACAAATTAGTGTCCCACTTAGTATGATTATCATGATGAAAGGCTATTAATGCTGATTTGAGGTTCCTGTTAAATCTTTCGGCATGGGAAGGACGGGGGTAATAAGGGGTGGTAGTTATGGTTTTAATGCCCCAACTAAAACAGAAATTTCTAAAGGCGAAAGAAGTAAATTGAGTGGCGTTGTCTGTTACCAAATAACGAGGGGCTCCAAAAGCCGCAAATACTGAAGAGAGAACCTTGACTACCCCTCGTGTATTCGCTTTCGGTAAGGCCGACATCCATACAAACTTACTAAACGAATCTACTATGACTAATGCATACGTATTCCCCTGGACTGAACGAGGAAAAGGACCGACAAAGTCCACAAATAATTTTTCCAGGGGTCTACTTGCCACCTCCGATGCTAAACCTTTCCATACTGTACATTGCGCGGGTTTCGCCATTGCACAAAGTTGACACTGTCTAACTCGGGAAGCAATTTCTTTATTCATGCCCGGCCACACAAAATATTCCCGAATCTTGTCTTTGGTCTTGGCTATTCCCAAATGCCCGCCTACAGGAGATGAATGGAAATATTCAAACACCATGGAAATTAAGGCCCGTGGCAAAACAACCTTGTTCTTGCCGTCGAAGGTAGGCTGGGTCATCAAAACACCCTCCTTCAAACAATAAGGGGTAACAACCTCGCCAGCCTCAAGCCGATCAATAAGGGCCTGCAGATCCGGATCTTTCCTCTGATGTGTGTGCAAACCCTCGAACAACTCCGGAAATTCACAGACGGCTAAAACATTTTCCTTTCCGCATTTACATTCTCTTGGTTCTTCGAATACTCTCGTTAAGGCATCAGCCACACAATTTTCTGAACTACGTATATGTATCGGGACAAACTTAAAAGCTGAAATGCGTACGCCCCAACGCGCTAACCTGCCTGTAGATCGCGGTGAGGCCAACGACCACGTTAGCGCCTGGTTATCGCACTCAAGAGTAAACTCAACATGCTCCAGATATTCGCGGTATTTTTCTAAGCCAAATACCACAGCCAAAGTTTCAAGTTCGTAAACTGAATACTTCCGCTCGGCTGGAGTAAGGGTACGTGAACTATACCCAATAACCCTACGCCCCATAGGAAAATCCTGAAGTAACACAGCAGCCACCGATCCCCTGCTTGCATCGGTCTGAAGGATAAATCTACGTGAAAAATCAGGGAAAGCCAACACCGGGGGATTCATTATGGCCTGTTTAAGGTCTTCAAAGGCCTGCTGCTGTTCCTCACCCCACTTAAACGGCGTTCCCTTCCGCCGAAGACGGTTCAGTGGTTCCGCCCGCGCTGCAAAATGCGGAATAAACTTGCTGAAAAAGTTCACCATCCCCACGTACCTGGCCAATGCCTTTACGGTTTTAGGGGGAGGAAAGTTACGTAGAACTTTGGTCCGCTCCGGATCAATCGTTATCCCAGCCGGAGATACAATATGACCTAAGAAAGAAATCTGTCCCGCAGCAAAGTTACACTTCTCTTTGCGCAAGGTAAGGCCTGCGCGCTCGAGCCGGTCAAAGACCTCCGCTAAATGTTGGCAATGGGTTTCAAAGTCGGGCGAGTAGACAACCACGTCATCTAGATAGTGATACACATATTTAAACTTGATGTCCGAAAATATTTCGTCTAATAACCGCGACAACACCTGAGCTCCAGTAGCAATTCCGAAGGGTACTCGTTGAAATTCATAAAGCCTCCATGGGACAGCAAAAGCCGTTAGTGGCTTAGAGGACTCCGATAAGGGCACTTGGTAGTAGGCGCTATTCAAATCCAAACTAGTAAATACTTTGGCACCCGCAAAATAATGCGCTGCCGAATTTAGATGTGGCATTGGTTGGGCCTCGATCTTTATCTTTTTATTCAAGTGCCGGTAGTCCACCACTACCCTGAAATCGTCCTCGCCCTTAGGGACCAGAAATACTGGACTACTATAAGCAGACGTGGACGGCCTGATCACTCCCTTTCGTAACATTTCGTCGATCTTTTTACGAAGTATAGCCATTTTAGGTGGGGTGACACGATAGGGTGGTAACTTCACAGGGGTGTCGTCTGTTAGTTGTATATCATACTCCACCAAATTTGTTACTCCTAAACGGTCAGCAAACAATGACCCATGGTTCGCACAGAGTTGTTCCAGCGAACGGCCCTGCTCTTCTGTCAAATGGGGGAAAGCATTGCTGACGTCGCATATATGGTGACGTAGCCCGCCACTCTCCTCCAAAGGTGGTTTGTTGATGACTTGACCGCACTGAAATGCAACTCGTTCGGAAGGGGCAAATGCAAAGGTGATTTCCCCATCCCGAAAATCAAGCCTTAGGCCGACTCTAGTCATAAAGTCCGAGCCTAAAATCAGTTGAAATGGCAGGTCCGGCAGAAGATAGAAATAGTGTTTCCACGTAAAACGCGAAATACGTATGGTCAACAGAACCTTGGCATTTACCTGAAATTTATGACCATTTACAGACACGCACCCAACGCTACACTGTCGCGGTTTGGCCGAGAATTTACCAAGATAGGTATAATAAAACTCCTCGTGTACCAAAGAGCAGGAACTCCCCGAGTCCAAGAGAGCGATTAACTGTCGTTTCCCAACAGTCACCTGTACTGTCGGCTTCAAATTAAAGGGCTTGGCTATTATCCGACGGAATATCCGACAACAGGCAGAAATTCCGCAAGGAGCTCGTTGTCAATCTTGGCGCCTTTGACCATCTACCCCCACGGGTAGTAAAACGCCACCACGCTTCCTGGCCACCGTGCATTGTCTAACCAAATGCTCAGGAGAACCACATCTAAAACAAGACCCTGGCGAGCGAAAACTATCTCGAGCCAAATCTCCTCGGTTAGTCTGCCGCGGCTCAAATCGAACACCATGCAGAGGCACTTGCAATGATTCGCGGTTTCGTGCCGCATTTGACGCCTCATACTCTGCCAAGATCGGCAATAGCCCCTCTAAATCTTTAAACGTAGCAGGACAAGAGCTAAATACCAAAAGAGAACGTACCTCCGGGGTCAACCCCGTAATAATGACGTCACAGATCTGCCGTTCGCTATCTGGCAACCGTAGTATACGCGCAAACAACTTAACCCTGCTAATGTACTCGAAGAAAGGCTCTCCTGATCCCTGGGGTTTCAAATAATGACCTTGAATTAATGTATGTAGCTCCCGACGAGGAATGAAACACTTCAATACACTGTCATGTAATTCAGAGACTGGATCAACACATCCCTTAATACGCCCAATTATACTGCGCACCGCGTCACCCCCTTTTGACATCACTACTTCAAGCAGCTGCAAACCGGGAACTTCGCATAATTCAGCGCAATCCTTAGCTCTTACCAGGAACTTCAGAAATTCAAGAGCTGTAAGAACATCAACAACCTTAAAGACTTGATAAGGTTCAACCAACTGTTGTAAGGGATGAAGTAACTTTAGCGGTTTAAAGGCCGACATTTGAGACGTCACAGTTGGTGTGACAGTAGTCGACTCGGCCCGATCCCCTTTCTGAGCAAGCACTTCTAAATATCTCCTAAACTGCCCCTTCAGCTCGGCTAAGTCAACCCCGAACTTAACCTTAGGACAATATTTTTGGAAATATTCAATCCGCTGCACATAATGCAAGATCCTGGCTGTCAAACGCCTCACCTGCGCTTTCGAAAACCCCGAGATATTACTCAACTCGGAGAACAACTCTTCAAATTCCAGCCGTGCGGCCTCACATAATGACGGTGATTCAGTTACCAATAAATGTTTGTCCGGCAACACAACATAATCGTTATCCTTCACGCCACGAAGTGCGTCTAATAGGGCCGGAACGTCTGCTGACGACAAATCATCACGTCCACGAATCCCCAACTCAAATAGTATTTCATTCTTACGCAACAGCTGAAAGTCACTCGACATGGTTAATCAAAACAATAACCCAATGCTCAATTTAACTGCCCCACTCGACCATAAGACAACCACGCTCTGCTACCATTTTTGTACCATAGGGGCTTAGGTACAATCGTGAGAAAGGGGGGGGGGGAGGAACTGAAAAGAAGAGAGCACTAAAAATTCCGAGAACTACAACCTTTATGGATCAATAATTTATACAGAAATGGAAGTCGAAACACAACAGAGATACAGGTAAAACAAACCAATTTGCATAACCCCCAGTCAATTCCCTCTCAAGCGAGGAGTCGGGCAGTCTTCAGCCTATCTGAAAGCCTAAATGTTTCGCGTGGACCCTGAGCCCTAGTTAAAGCCAAACAACTTACCCCGCACGGCGCGAAAGGAGCACTCCGACTGCCGTCTCCTTTCACTGTCAGACCGAGAGGCAACCCATAGGAAGACACTAGCGCAACCCAGCGGGGAAAGCGAGAGTTGCGAAACAAAGGAGGTGCCTCCATAAAACAAAATAAGTGCGATCAGCACAAACTGACATTTTATTCGATAAAACAGCGTTCTTCAAAGAATATTATATGATAAACGACCATGGTTGTTTAATATCCGACTAAGTGCTAAACGTTATAGATCAATCCAAACAGGTATTTATAATTTTGGTATAAAACCTGTTCAAAATAAAAATGACACTTTGTTGCTTTTGGCGAGATTTCAGTACAATTCAGATATTCTGCATGTTAAAACTAATCACATACACCATGCTTATAGCTCCGATATCTTGTATTTTATTTTAATAAAAAAGTAATTGTAGTACATATGTAGGTAGTTTAATATCCAGCAAATGCCATGCACATTGCATATATTATTTAATCTCAGTGCTTCCGTCAACAAATTCATCCTAACACTAATTAAGAAATTTTAGGTCTGTCATTTTCCTTTAACATTTAACAAAATCGCCACATTTTAACACTGCATTATTTATCACAAAATGCACAGCTTCTCTGACGATACTGCTTTCCAAGGCACAGAGAACACTGACAGAAAATGACATAATATTTGGAAATCCTGTAAGCCCTTTCTTTCATCCTGGACGCGGTCTTACAAAAGGATCTCATTTAACTTAATGATCTGCATTTATAGTTTCTTCGGAAGTACAGTATATATAAAAAATACAAAATGCATTTTCACTTTTTTACAAGCACAGCATATCGCGAAACAAATGCGCTTTATTAACTACTGCTTATTTGCATTTAAGCAGTTATAGACGGTTTCTTTTCACGTTGAGCTGTCTCCCTTTTACTGAGGAAAAAATTATGCCGGGACCACAAACTTATTTCCCAAAATAGACCGGATTCCAGCTTATTCAGTGCCCGTTTTGAGTGGGCTTCAATTTACTTTATAAACACTATTAAGAATGTAATTTATTTTGTTCGCTCCATGTCATTGCACTTGGATTATTTAGCACCAATTATATACTCTACTGCACACACTAAGTACAGAAAATATTGTGTTCTACCCAACAATTCGATATCGAGATTTCACATGTCGGTCTGGGTGACTCATTTGGTTAGACGCTGGCCTACTGATCCCAAGGTCGCGGGTTCAAACCCGGCCCAGGCCGATAGCTTTAAGTGTGCATAAAAACGGCAGCTCCATGTCATTAGATTTACTGGCACGTAAAAGATCTCCTATGGGACGAAATTCCGGCACACCGGTGACGCTGATGGATCCTGGCAATTGACGGCGTCGTTAAACAACAAAATATTTTTTTTTTTCGTGGTTTCACTGAAATTAGAGGTTTTGAGGCCCACTGAATTAAAAAAAAAAAAAAAAAAAAAAAAAAAAAAAAAAAAAAAAAAAGATTTTGAAAATGGTCCACGCACCCGCGCGTGTGTTTATATATAATAGAATAACTCCAAAACTAAAATGAAATACCAAACTTGGTTTTTCATTTTCGAAACATGCGACAGTCACCACATTCCTTCTATTAGGTGCTTCATAGAAACATTACAAACAAAAAAGTGTAATAGCATTTTGTTCTTTGATCAGCCGATTTCAAAAAAGATACATGGTTTTCGTTCCAAATCGAATGTGCAATTCCACAGCAATGTACGAACGTAATAGTTTGTTGCTTGTAAGATACCTAGTGTAATGTGTTTCTGACTTAGGTCGGTAGTATTTATGGGATATCACACAGGGTTTCGAAATAATTAAACACTTAAAAGAATTAAAGAAATATTCTGAGTAGCTTTCTCAGACGTCAAGCAACCCGGCAACGTTGAGTTGAGATTGGTCATGGATCTGAACCGGCTTCTGTATGTAAACAGGTCGGTCGCTTGCAAACACGACGCAGGGTGGTGTAATGTTTTGGGAGATAATTCTAATTGGACCAAACTCGCACAGTAAAAACGGAAGGACACAGCATGATGTTTGTTTACGCTCACGAGTCGCGCCGCTGCGGTGTTTGTTTACGTACTGACCCAGTGAAAGTAACACCCACACAATATGCAGTGTTGGCAACTTGTCTGTCTCTTGTTTTTCACAAAACTGAAATATTTCCGTAGGAAATGGCCAGAGAGAAAAATGTAAGATACAAAATGTGTTCCAAATACCGGGATCTATCATTGGTTTAAATTAAGGTAATAACTTCCCTTCCATCCCGTATTTGTGTCAATTCTGAACCAAAAATAGAGATGTGTGGAATCTGTCTCCCTGCGATCGATTTGGAAATGTGTACATTTACCGCAACCTAGAAATGGGGTCCAGATCCGCTAGTTCTGTTTGTCTTTATTAAGCTAAGGGGGTGTAGCGGAAATTTGCGGAAGAGCAAGTGTAACTGGAAGTTAGTGAAGGCCACATGTGGGTACATTAACGGAAGGTATACTCAATGTACCCGGGCACATAACCGCAGTAATGAACCGCTGGGCTGTTTCCATGAAAGCTTTCGGTAACGAACTTAGGCTTTATCCATTTTAATATTATCCGTCGTTAAAGGCCTGCAAAAGCAGGGTTTATGATTTTTAATTTTTGCTCTGCATTTCACTGGAAAATTGCGTGGAAAACACGTCTGGCATAACATTTATTGTTTCAACAACTTCAGGCACGTCAAATGCCTGTTTACATACCCTACAAGAGCACCTGATTTTTAGGGGAAGTATTGTATTCCATCCACAAACTCTTAATTCTAAATTTCAGTGGAAACAGACGTTCTTAGTTTCCGTGGATCCTTTTAAAAAATACAGGAGTGTGTCTGTGTCTCTGCGGGTATGTGTGTTTGTGTGTGTGTGTGTGTGTCTGTCAAAATCAAAAGTCGGTTAAATACCAAACTTGGTATTTAAATTCAGCATCTTTCAAGGATACATCAAGAAGATTTTCAAGGTATTCCCCCACCTCAAACTACCCTTTACGTATAACATTAAAAAAATGATTTTATCAAAAATATCCCTAATGATTTTGATTAAAATGCCATAACTATGTTTAAGGTATTTTGATCATAAAAGAAATGTATTTTTCTGTACATGTCCTCCGAAGTCCAGTACAATCTGGTAACCCGTAACAGCTAAACATCTTATTACCTAAAAATGTAGATCTCGTTGGAAAACAGTTTTTGTCAAATACGTGTTTTCTTTCCTTTTCTTCCTTTCCTTTTCTTTTTGTAGAGTGAACCATTTCGGAAATATTCCTTGTTATTTGCCTCAATTTTTTAATACTTAGTTTTCTCAAATATGAAGTTGTCTTGCAAAGAGAACGGAATTTCACAGCCATCACATACCCACCAGCTCCTAAAGACTTGACTGTCGCTTAAAGCCTACTGTATTCTCATATTCTCCTGGTATCTATAAGAAAATTAGCAATATGATAATTTCTGCAAATGTTTATCTCGATTAACATGAAGTAGATAGAGGAATAAATGCCTGTCAGAATAGCTTGTACAAGAGTAGAGAAAGTCTTGTGATTGCAACATAGCAGATTTTTTACTTTCTCTTCTAGTTAACCTATATTAAACTAACCCCAGCGTAACAGCTCATGAAGGACCAAGACCTGCCACCCTGTCGGTGCGTCCCCCCCCCCCCTCTGCCCATTACAGGCGTCATGAGGGGGTGCAGTATTGGAGGGTAGGACGTAGTCAGCGCCCCTTCCTCCCTCCCTCCTGAGCCAGTTATGCGGTCTTCACAACCTGGGATTACTGCTTCTCCATCAAGTACCTATTCAATTTGCCCCTCCGGGACCTAAGGAGGCTGAGTGCACCTCGGACCAGACCTCCCAGCGGGGGAAAAGTCCCCATGCCGATACCGGGGATTGAACCCGGGTCCTCCACCATAGGCAGGCGCGCTGCCACTGCGCTACGGAGACGGTCCTTTACCTATATTAGGATGAGGAAGTATTGTATTTCACCAACCAATTTCCTCACCGAAATTTCACCGGCAATACACGTTTTGAAAGCCAAAGAGGAATTTTTAGAGAAAAGGCCATTCCCTATGTCTGTGACTTTGTGCAGCATAATTGAAAGCAAATTTGGATGAATGCCAAACTTGACATTTAAGCTGAGTATCTTCCATAGATGCAACACGAAGATTATCAAGTAAATCCCCCCCCCCCAAACTATCATGGAAAACTGTTCCATGTGTTTAATTTTCTCAAAATGATTATGTAATGAAGATGCCACTGAAATCATTAAACTGAGAGAGCTACATAAGATTGCAGTTTCTATGCGTAAACGTTTCTTTTATTTTTCTTATCTGATTATTTGTTTTAGTAGTGCAAATGTTTACCTATTGCTTTGAAATTCCGACATTAAAGTATAAGAAGAGATTTTCACAAAATAAAATTGACGAAGTACACAGGGTTTGGAATTATTTTTATAATTCAAAAAACGTAAAAACCAGAACATAACAGCTAAGATCTATTTTGAATGTAGTTTATTCGCAAATATGTAGGTTTGCAACAAAAATATCTTGGTTTTCTAAATTTAAAAATTTGTTCCAATATTTTGAAAATTGCACCTCATGGAGATTTTTGCGTAACGTGTGTTCCTTTTTTAAGTAGTTAATAGAAAGCGGGCAAGTGTGCAAGCCGCAAGTTTGGTGCACATGGGTTATATTGTTGCTACTCTCGCATGTACACAGCTGCAAACGTCTGCTGATGCGCGTGCATTTACGACGGCTGCGCGGAATCGGTTACGTCATTTATTGTCCGTGCCCAACAACCTGTATCACGTGTGACTGAACAGGATTCCGCGCTCTAGTAACTACTCAAGATATTGATCTGGAAGTTTGGGACTTTGTTCAAGAGGATATATAAATACCAGATAAAAGAATGATTTAATTACTTAAGGAATAAGGAATATCCAGATTTTGGAGGTCGTTCAGCTTAAAGTAAAGGTAGGTAAAAAGATTTATACAGCTTTACTATTATTAGAGAAAGCTGTTTACTTTTCTTTTTGCGATAGTAAAGCCTTTATCTAGATGAAACTAAGCACAAGGATTTACAAATTGAAGCCCTGGCTGAACATCAGATGTGTGTTTTTGAGAGTTGAATTCCACTGAGTAGCACCATTTTATCCGGGATATAAAAAAGGAAAAGAGAAAACTGCATTTAACTGTCGGTTTCCCATTGGAACAGAAAATATGTCGCAGTGAAATAGGGTGCATCTGGCCAATAGAAATGTTTCAATCAGGGAACCCCCTCCCCTGCGGGCGCTAACTGCTATCGGATGACAACATAGCACATCTATTCTATAACTTCAATTATTGCATTAGGTTGGGCAAAGTAGCCGCGCAGTTGTTCATCCTGATGAAAACGGCATTATGACTTCTCCCTTGAATTTTTGTTGTATTAAAAAACTGAAGTGGGAGGGAAGGGGTGCAACCAATACTCGAATATGGATCCGGTCCGTAAATATCGCAGCCGACGCTTACACAATTGGTCGGAGAGGGGGGGGGGGGGTAGGGGATTGTTCGAGGCGCGCTTTAGAGCTTTCTGTGATTCTACGCAATGCTCCATTAGTATGAGGAATGCCTGTATGATTGATCAGCGATAATGGGAAATAGCTGTAAGGCATGCGAAAGTTGTACCACCCCTGGAAAAAAAAATTGTTAAAGCCGATCTTTTCATTAAGTGCGTGTAGCCACAACGTTTCACATTTAATATTTAACTTATATTAAATTAGTGTTAAACCTGCAGCTCCGCTCGCGTTATTGCATTAACTTTGAGAGGTTTCTCTATTTGTCTCTCTTACTCTTTACAGACCCATCTCTTTCACTCTCTCTCTCTCTCTCTCTGCCTCTTTCACTCCTTATCCCCACCTCTCTAACATAATTTATTCTCTGTGCAATGCACACGTTATGTAGTGTTTCTAAAAGTGATAATAAAACAGGAACCACAATACCTATAGAACCATTTTAAGGAATAGCCAAGGAGTTTCATAGGTCGTAGACCAACTTATGGACATTCCTTATTGCGTGAATTTTCTGTCACACTAGCCGTATGCAGATGTAGCGTTAAAAAATATGGTATGTTGCACTCACATGAGTTTCTCTACTCTTGTACTAACCACTCTTACAATCTCAAATTCCCATACCTTCTTCGTGTTAGCTGAGATAAACATTTACAGAAATTATCTTATTGTTTATCTTCTTATAGGTACAAGGAGAATATGGAAATACAGTAGGCTTTGAGCGATTGTCAAATCTTTTAAAGCTTTCAAATTCCGTTCTCTTTCCGCGGTTAGCATATAAAAAATGAATGACGATATTCCATTTGACAAAAGTGTAAGTTCTCATAAACCCACACAAATAACAAGAAAAAATCTGATGTGTTGCACTCACATGACTTTCTCTACTCTTGTACTAACCATTCTTACGAACTCTTATGCCTATATCTTCTTCGTGTTAAGATAAACATTTGTATAACTTATCTTATTGCTTATTTCCTTGTAGGTACTGGGGAATATTAGAATATAGTAGGCTTTGTGCGATAGTCAAATGTTTTAAAGCTTTGGGATTCTGTTGCCTTTGCCCGCTTAACATATTAAAAAAATGAACAACGATGATGCTTTTCACGAAAGTTCTAAGTTTCCGAAACTCACACACATAACAAGGAATATCTCCGAAATGGTTCACTCTACAAGAAAATTTATCTAGACATAAATTGTGTATTTTAGAAAGATCTACATTTTTTGTATAGTATGATTTGGTCTATCTCTAACGGTTTACCAGTTATGCAAAAGTCGTCCAGAGTAAATACGACTACAGGGGCTATAGCCAGAAAATTCAAGATATACATTTCATTTGTCATCAAAATATCTCAAACATATGACATTTTAATCAAAATCGTTAAGGCCATTTTCAAGAAAATCAAGATTTTCGAAAAATTTTCCATGTAAAGGGTAGTTTAGGGTGGGGATATTTTCTTCAAAATCTTCGTGTCGCATCCTTGAAAGACATTAAACTTAAATACCAACTTTGGTTTTTAACCGACTTTTCGTTTTTGAGTTATGCTGTCCACAGACTAACACACAGACTGACACACAGACTGACAGGCGCGCACACACACACACACACACACACACACACACACACACACACACACACACACACACACACACACACACACACACACACATACACAGTCACGTACATTGACCTTTTTCTTAAAATGATTTTGTTGGGTTCATGGGGCCTGAAAACATATATTTCCATTGAAATCTCGACTTCGAAATTTTGGGTCGAATACAACTAAACCTACTTACTATACATAGTAAAGAAAGCAATAGCCATCTCTGTATCTGTAATATTCAGCTAAACTTGATTTATGCTCTGCCTAGGGTCAGAGGGAAGATTACTTGTAACTCAGAATTACTTAAAAATCATATTTTGATAGTGTATCATATGTTTTTAAGAAGCAATACAGTGGGCATACATGTGTAAAGGTTTACAAACAACAACGATATGTATGAAGAAAACAATATTTTGAACTTGATCCTGCTTAAAGAAATCAGCTAAATTCATTTGTTTCACTTTTCTTGCATTAAGTGCATACATTTTTTTACTGATGACTGTACCTAGCGTGGTATAAGCAATTCCTAAGTCTGAAAGAATTTCTGTTTTGGTTTTGTGTGAATTAAGTTCCACCTCCCATATGAATTTTTCTTTCTGATCTAGTGCATAACATTTCCTGTTTCTGTTCTCCATTGCTAATTAAAAGCAATTGAGAACTGAAAGACAAAACCGCTGTTCAACAATGAACACGAGATACCGAGCATTTTTATCTTTACTTCTCGTTTGCTGCTACAACATTGTCGCGCCAAAATCCGCCGGCTGTACCAGCACACGTATCTATCTTTTGTTTCCGCGGTCGCAAGCCGCCGGATGTACCAGCAGACGTATTTATTTTTTGTTTCCGCGGCCGAAAGCCACCCACTCACCTTGCATCTTTGTTTACACCTCGAGTTTCTTTCAAGACAACATAAGCTGTATGCTCATTATAGTTATGTAAAACTCAGTTACATTTCACTAAAATTTAATACGCATAACAGCAAATTGTGTATAAATGCATTACGTATAAATAAGGTTTTATTAACAAGTTTCTTAATTACACTTTGCTGCGACGTACAGAAATTTACATATAAATGAGAATTACATAGAACTGGGTTCCGTGTAAATCAGGATCAACTGTACTTATAATGTTCGGCCCGTTGCACCTATGGCGATGTGACTTCTGACATGATGCGGTAGACAGGATGCACGCTCGTTGTTACCTGTGGTTAAGAACGTGAGAGCCGAGCTAAATGCTTGTCGGTCACTGGTTCGCATTTTCTGTTCGGTTTTCGACACCAATCAATAATTTTGACGCTCTGCTCACAGCGCCCGCATGTGCAGGTACCGATTCTGTGTGGCAAATAATTTAATCTCATGCTTTTGATGCGGACCAAACAAACAAGGCTGTTACTCGCGCAATTATTGGTAGAACGGGTGGGGCTAGTGACACGGTTTTGATACACGTTGGTGTCATCCAACTAGGAGCTTCATCAAATCCGGAGCGAAGTCTCTCGTGAAGAAATAAAAATAATGTATGAACATTATTATATCCGCCTATAGGATTGTGAAAGTGATGATAACTGTGTGCCGAAATCTGTGACTTCTGTAGCTATTATCAGTTAGGGGAACGAAACACAAACATTTGATGTGGTGCACTCACATGAATTTTTCTACTCTTCTACCAACCATTGTTATAAGCTCTTATTCCTATGTCTTCTTCGTGTTGCTTGAGATAAAACATTTGCAGAAATTATCTTATTGTTGATCTTCTTGTAGGCACAACGAGAATATGGGAATACAGTATACTTTGAACGATAGTCAAATCTTCAAAAGTCTTCAAATTCCGTTCTCTTTGCACGGTTAACATATAAAAAATGAATAACGATGTTCCAGTTGACAGAAGTATAAGTTCTCCAAGACTCACAAATAGGCAGTTTACTACACCATCCCTTTGTTGATCACGAACAAATACAAATGCAAGTGGTGACATAGTCTATTTTGTGTGTCCAACAGACGATAACACACGAAGCTGCGCTTCAATGCGACGTGGGGTTTACTCGTACAAATATTCTGCTATGCTAATACAATCAGTCATTTTTTTCCATGGCTGTATAATAGCAGTGAAATCATGTGAGTGAAACACATCAGGTTTTTGTGCTGCAGTCAAAGCATGTAACAATTGTTTCCCTTAAAGTGAATACGCCATGATGAGGATTTGACGCAGCAGCTATGGTCCAAGCTTATCAGGAGGTTGCAGGCAGTCAAAACGTAAATCTAGCTGGCAAAAGTTATAAATAGCCTCTTAATGCTCAGATTTGAATGCCATTTTGCATTTACTCTGAAATTGCTACATAAAACAGATTAACACATTAAGTGTGTGATAAACTCCTATAGGGTTGTCCTTAAATTTCACTCAAAATTTGTATCACAGTAATTTTGAGATGTCGATTATACACAGAGTATAATTTTCTGTTTTTCTGTCCCTAAGATGGGTTCAGAGGAGTAATACACTATGGCCAGTGCCGTAGCCTATCAGACTCGGGTATGCAGTCCAACGAATATTATAAAATTCTTTAACATATGACCCAACTGTAAACAGAACTGCCCATCGGAGTTTTCATCTATTATCATTGTCTGAAAGAAATATTCGATAATATTGAGGGCATGATTCAAAAGGGAATCTGCCTTTCTGCCAGAACTTAATCTGTAAATCAAATAAATCTCTCTTCAGCATTTCCGTCAACATAACGAATGGCACAAAATTGTTTTTCACTATTAATATCAGGAGTTTCGTCTAGTATTAACTAAACAAAGAAGACATCAGAAGCTTTTTTCTTAATTCCATGTATCATGACGGTACTCACAATTGAAATTAAGTCACTCCGAATACCAGGCGAAGTTGCACGAAAAACAGTCGACTACTCTTTCAGAGAGGCCTCATTCATTGCTAATTCATTTAAATATGCAGTATGGTTGGTTGCCTCTGTATGTAAATCCTTCATTCTCATTGTGACCATGAAAAGCAAGTGCCTATATTCCTATAAAACATACAGCCCGTACAAGATGAGAAAGTAAAGCTCTATTCTTTTTCATTTCAATGTTATGCTCTTCAACTGAGAGCTTATACTAATTAAATGAAATTCTATTCCTGGATTTACCCCAAACGTTTTTAGTTATTTTTCGCATGTCATGTGATTACAAGAATAGTTGTGCTTTATGGCAGTCTTATACATGTTATTTAAATCTTCATAACTGCTAGAATTCAAAGTCACTTTTCTTTTGTAAAAGATGAACAAAACCAGGATTTACTTTCATAAACTTTGATGTTGAAATGTCTTATCCTTTTTTAATTTTCCTCGTAATAGTGAGTGCGTGCTTTAGACGATCTGCTTTAATTACATATAGCTTTTTAGAGAAATGTTAATGTTTGGAAGCTTCTTACGTTGAGTTTCTCGGTCACAAAACCATTTATTTTGATTTTCTTTGCTACAACGGCACGAAAACGCAGTTTTGTTTACTGCTCTGACTCTGATTCATTTATTGGCCTCTTGGATGTGATTCTCTCTATCACATATCTTCATGCCAGAATCTGCGCAATTTGCTTTAATAGTAAGTAAACAAGTGCCCAAATCATGGTCAAATGGCGACAATTGAAGAACGCACATACAACAAGCAAAGCAAATGGTGGATTACTCCCTATTGGCGACTGACTATAAATGCAATAATGTTAGCACGATTCTCAACACGAAATGTGGTTTAGGTTGCCACATACCTTGCGTCAGGTGCACAACACCAGGTTCCTGTAACTGGCGACAGATGCCGTTGACCCAAGCTTTGTTTTCAAAGCTGCTGAATGGCGAAAATTCAAATCATAGCATTTACGAAAGCTTGATTTTTAATGACATTAAACGGATTATGTACCACAAAATTATAATAAATAGCAATTTGGCAATCAGTTTGAGAAAAATTACAGGGTATGTAATGAATCTCTCACATCCATTGACGCTTTGCCCCTGATTATAACAAGGTTCGACACCTCGACCAATGAAATATTTGGTGCCTATGCCCCTGACGGGGCGCACCTCCACCGGAGGGAGGGGTGAGGTGAGAGAATATCTAGGGTGGCTGGACTGAGGAGAAACGACAGCAGAGGGCAGTGTCCATAATGACTACAGATTTAAAGTACTTGGTGGTGGTTCGTACAATTGGCTCCCCTACCCCCTGGGTTCTTACACATCCCCTGGGGTGCCCGAGACTTAGAAATCTCCCCCGATCCGAAGGACGAGAGTAATGCGCCTCCTATGCACGGGAAACTCCTTCCGACACTTGGAACCCTGAAGTAGCCAACCAGGATGAAAGTTGAAGTGAAATGAGAAGTGAAGGGAAGTGGAGGGACAGGAAATTTGGGGTGATGTAATTATCCTTCCCATAGCTTAGCGAGCCCCAGAGTCAGTCAGGTTGGTCAATGAAATCGAACCCACGACCTTCCGAATGTGACCCATAGATGGCACTACAAATTTCCTTAATTTAAAACAACAGGCTATTGAATATAGAGCTGAAAAAAACAGCTAACATAAAAGGGTGCAAGGGCTGGTATTCAGAAAGAGGAAAAGAGAGAGAAAGAAGAAATAAAATATAAAAGATTGGCATGCCAGGACGCGAACCCGCGCCTCCTGGATGTCATTCACTACACCACATGCGAAACGTGCATATGGCACCGTGGATGTGTATTTATTAGCATGGTAGTTCATATGTCTCTTCAGTATTATTGCTTCTACTGGAGGATAACATTATATGACGGATAAATGTAACATTTTGGGCACATTGCTTACAAGGAATGGCAATGCCGCTTCTCCACTATATGTAACTGGGGTTACGACGGGTATATTGAAAGCCTTTTATTATTCTTGTGGCTATTTTGGTATTGTGTCTGTCATTTCCTTAAGTACCGCTGTGTGTCCCAGATGTTAGGTTGCGTAAAGAACTTCATCCTGAGAATGACAGCCAATCAACGATTTTACGCGTTCCTTTTCACTGCCTTCCATCTTGTCCGAGAATAATTTTCTGAGCCTTGTTGGCGGAGCAGCAGGGCTTACGTCCTATTTCTTCCATCCTGGAAATTTATGTAAAAACATGTTTTAATACGACACTGCGCCCATCTTCTATTGAATATTCGTGTAAAAGGTCATTCAACTATCATTTATACAGGGCGAGTCAGAATAACACCGAATAATTTTAAGGCATGATTCAGGAGTTATAATGGTGTGTTTTCTTATCAGGAATGTATGTCCGTAAAGTCTTGTAATCGAGCTAAAGGGCCTTAACTATTTTCAAACACCACGTCGGGTTAGATGAAATTCCGCCGCACAGGTCGCTACGCATTTTTACTACAAGACATTAAGAAAGTTTTGAAATAAGAATAGCCATGTATATTTAAGTTTTAAAAATACAATAATAAAAAAATCCTGTTTTAATATTGATTTAATTATATGGCACTAAATCCATGTGCTCTGAAGCACGTCAAACCTTAACCGATCTACAATACCGTTACTGTCTATAACATATGTAAAGACTACAATTTTCTCCACCGTTAAAAGGCTTCGACATAGTTAAAATAAAAACCAAACAAGAATTGAACATGTCATAAGCCTTATAAACAATGTTCATAATTCTAACGTTGAACGTCGGTCTGGGTGGCTCAGTTGGTTAGACCCTGACCTACTGATCCTAAGGTCGCGGGTTCAAATCCGAGCCAGACCGATAGTTTTTTTTTAAGTGTGTTTACAAACAACAGCTCCATCTCAGTAGATTTACTGGCATGTATAAGAACTCCTGCGGGACAAAATCCCGGCACACCGGCGATGCCGATGTGATCCTGGCACCTGACAAGGTCAGTTATCCACATTCACATTTTCATTGCAATATGTTTAACACTTTTAAATTCATTGCCTTTTCTAGTTTCTTTATTTGCTACACGATGAAGATTTCAAAATTTTGATAATTTTAAATATTATTCTGTTATAGATAAGCACCTTCAAAAGAATGTTGGGAACAGAACATTTTGTAATGCTTTGGTTTATTAAATAAAAATTATGAACTTTGAAAAAAACATTTTCACCTCAATTTTTATAGTTTTCATGGATCTTTATAATTCACCAACTGGTATAACTGCATTCTCAGTTTGTTGATTACAAGCACTCGGATTCCATATTTAGAGCAGTAAGTTTGCAGGAAATGAGCGTTCTCTCTACAATACGTGTTTTCCTCGTAGTGAACCACGCGGATGCACATGAGCAATGTGCATACCCTGGCATATTTTTCTCGTACACGTTCACACACATTACTGTTCAAAATGCTGCTTGTACTCTGATACGCACAGAGGAAGTTTGTTATTGGTGATGAATCTTAAATGTATTATTTTGTTTGATTCTAAAAAGAAAAATCAATCGGCTCAATAGTTCTTTCGAACAGAGCTTTAAGCCTACAAAATTCCAACGAATTCGTAGTGCTGGTAAGAAGATGGTTACTAGGTTAATTTTTTTTTTTTCCCTCTAAAACGGGCCATATTCTACTGCAGCATTAGAAGATAGACGCATGGTTACTGCCGCTTGGTACACAAATCTCTGTTAACCACACATTTTTTTGAAAAAGTGAGTGAAAAACTCCCCCAAAAATAATTTTTCGTCGTGAGAATGCATCGTCGTACACAGTAAAAGTAATAATTGAATATCTGGAATCTTAAAGGTCAGCACCAGCAGCAGCAGCATGGACCTTCCAGCATGTAGCCCTGAACTAGCACCTTGTGACTTCCTTTAGTTTCCAAAAAATGAAGATGAAATGCGTAGAACTGCTTTTTCGTCATCCGATGAAGTAGTGGGACATGACGAGGAAAAAAAAAAAAAAAAAATCAGGTTTATCGAGTCCATCAAAAGGAAAAATGTATTGATGTTAAAGGGGAATATTTTGAAAAAACAACAAAATTATTTACATTGATGTTCTAAAAATGTTCGGTGTCCCCCTCGTACGTGTTTACTATAGTATCGGGAAGAATTACAACACGTGTCTTAGAAAAAAGTAGTATTATCAGGTCTTCAAGGATTCTTTAATGTATTTTATATGTAAAGCTCGTACATTTACTGCAGTGGGCATTTTACGAATTCTAACTTTCATGTCACTGCTGGATGAGGGAAAGTTTTGCGAGTTTCAATCGTATGCAGTTGGCAAGCATGAGCCTTGTAGATCAGCCTGTTTTCATCCGCTATTAGGAATATAACGTGGCTTTATGATAGTACAGGTATAGAGCATAAAGAGAAGGCTGCTACGTCATTATGCAATAATTTTACAAAGAATAAGAGAGAAGGTAAGGTAAATTAATTAAATAGGCATTCGAAGTAAAAAGTTACACGAGCAACGTGCGTAAGATAGCTGATAAAATGTAAACTGTTTTAAATACCATGACCAGTACATTGCAATAGATATGACTCACCATTTGAAATGTAACAGAGGAAAGGAGCTTGTGGCATAATACTTGAATAAAATACCAGAGAGAGAGAGAGAGAGAGAGAGAGAGAGAGAGAGAGAGAGAGAGAGAGAAAGAGACGCAACAATGAAAAAGAACATAAACTAAGACTGCATAATAATAGCATTATTATACATAAGAGAACAAGACCGGATGTTAAGTGTTAAAGATATACAAGCTGTGGATGACATCATTCTTTGTAGCTTTCTTTTTGAAGGACTTCTCAAGAAAGGACATGATTTCTTACAGTGCCGAGTTACAGACAGAGAGAACAGCCACTATAATAATATAATATGAGAAGAATGTCACTTGAATACAATAGAAGCAGTTAATTATAATAATATATAGTTGATTATTAACGGATCATTGTAAATACAGAAGCAACCTTGATTCACTTAAAAAATTCAAAAAAAAAAAAAAATGCTTATTTACAGCGTTTCTAATATAAAACGTGCATCATAGTTTAAAATATGTTCATGTTCTGGAGTATACTTTATGTCTACGGTCTTTCAATGGAGTCCTTGAATGCAAACTGGTTATAATGAAACAATCCTTACTTTATCTCAAAATGAGCACCTACATTTCTTTACAGTTTTTTAAAGAAGCTGAAACTACTGACCAATGCAATTCTTTCAAATCTCGAGTGCTGTTATACCTAGAGTAAAGATTGGAAATTAATCTGCAATGAAGTTTCGACCACAAAAGATCTACATCCGTGGTGTAATCATCGTTCAACATTTATACACACAATGGTCGAAATTTGGAATAAACAAGTAATGGAGTGGACGTGTCAATTGAACGTGAAATAGTCTTACATCTGAGCTTTACAATATAGAGTTTTGTATATTACACAATGTTTGCTTGATTATTTAAGGTTTACCTTCTCTGTCACGCACATAGTAGGTAGAAAAGGTATTGCCTTCCACCCAAAAATTCGATACTGGCAGTTCACCGGAAATACGTGTTTTGAGACTCCCTAAATTCAATTTTATTTTGCGAGCAGCCCTAAGGTGCTCTTCATTCTGAATGAAATTTACATAACTGGCAAACCATAAGAGATATGCAAAATCTTAATGCAAAAAATGTAGATCTCACTAAAGTAACAATTTGTGTTACTTGTGTTACTTTAGTAACAATCATTTTCCTTTTTTTTTTTTTTTTTTTTTTTTTTTCCCCTTTCTTTTTCTAGAGCTGTTTGGAGGATATGGTTTGAACTTTAATACTTAAGAGGTGGAATCAGGACTGAAAAATTCAATGCCATAGCCGGGATTTGAACCATGGATCTTCCGCTTATCGAGCGGCTGCTTTAAGCACTAAGCTACCATGGCCAATTTCCCAGTATGACATTAAATTCCCCCAACCGATTCGTACTTTCCCGGCTAGGGCATTGAATTTTTCAGTCCTAATTCCACCTCTAAAGCATTGCCCACACACGGCTTGTGTGTTTAAAAACACCAGCATTAAGTTTGTTGGCATAAATAAATAATTAATAATAATTTTTAATACTTACTCATACTTTTCTCAAATGGGAAGTCCTTATTCGTATTTATCCTTCCTGTTCATTGAGGCTGCCCGGTTTCACTGAGTCACCCAACTCAGTACCTCACAATTTGTTACTCAAGATGGAAGGGTGAAGCTTTGAGATTTCGTGGTTTTCCTTGGGTCGCCCATGCGTCTGGATCTGGTGGGTTAGTTGGTAGACCAATACGTGAGAAGGAAGGAGGAGAAATCGGTTTAGTCTCCACCTACTCTTTGCCGAGTATGACGCACTCACGGGACTCAAAATAAACCTCTCTAATGCTTGGTTACCTAAATGAGTGAAGGGGAAATGCTTCATGCACGAAACGAAGCAGGTGGTGTCATGAACCCCTAAGAAACAAGGTTGGGCATCGCTGGTTATAACCCAAGGCCGGGATTTTCATGATGTCATATTTTGAATGTTGCATCATACGTGTATGCAAATCCTTATCTTGGATCACAGATTATGAACACTTACATTTATTAGGTCTCTTTTGTAGGGCCTTTTGTTCTTGCATTTAGATTAGCGATATAGAGTGCTGTTTATTTTATTGACATTTTTATATAATCCCGCGATCTGTAGCCTCTTCTGGCTTCTTCAGTTCACTCCTTCTGGGGGATGGTAGTAGCCACAATAGATCTTTGTAGATCGCAGTGCGCGCGGTGTTGCTCATCGTTGTACACACTATAGTACACTGAAGGTACAATGGAGTATCCAACGGCTTCCTTATTGCCAGCAGTGAACAATAAGCTACATAGCTTTACAGTACTTTGATAGTCGGTAGCGAGATATTTTTTAAGCTTTCTCCATCATTGCCTCCAAGATGAATAAGTACAAAATACTAAAAAGTTCCACAGAGACATTATCCATTTGTATATTACATAGTACGTGGAATTAACGAAGTACATCGTGTCCTTAGATATTCAAATTTTGATGACTCCGTATTTCATCAAAAGCTTTGCCAAGTTTATGAAGTAAATCATATTTGTTGAATTTTTCCATGAAATAACTGCACATATTAACTGCTGTACAAGCCTAAGAAGTAGGTATAAGAATAGTGACGAAGTTTAGAAATGAATTAAAAGTTATATTTACACCATGTTCTTGTTTGAAGAATCTAGAAAGAAAATTAGGAAAGTTGTTTTTCAAGCACGTCTTACAAAGCTGTATCATTAAACCGTTTGAGCTCGGTACCTACTGTATTCTTTTTATACCTAATACGAAACATCTAAATGTTTATGAAATGTTATCTTGACAGAAGAACAAATATTTTAACAATAATTTGTTGAAGAATAACTAGAAGAAATCATGTGAATACGGTACATTATATTTTTCAGTATGATGTGAAGGTCTAACCCCGTGGTGCAACAGCCTTTTCTGGGCCAAAGCACACCGCCCGGCCGCTGCTTCCCCACCTCTGCCCACCACAGGCATCATGAGTGGAGTGCAGTCCTGGAGAGTGGGAAGCGGACAGCACCTTGGTCCCTCTCGGCCTGTAATGCGGTCTTCGCGACCAGGGGCCACTACTTCTCTATCAATAACTCCTCAATTGGCCCCTCAGGGAACTAACGAGGCTGAGTGCATCCCGGACCAGGTCTCCCAGCGAAAGAAAGTCCCCATTTGGGTACCGGGAATCGAACTCGGATCTCTCACTTGGCAAGCAGTAGCGGTACCACCTCGCTAAGGAGGATGTAGCAGTCTAGTTTTCGGAACAGTTCCATTCTCCATCTTTTTAAAATCATCTCATTTTCAGCTTTACAATGAAAAATATAAGTTTTGTTTGCATAAAAATATAAGTATATAGGCTTAGGATAATATTTTCTGTTTACTCCATAATGTTGTTGTTGTTTTCTAGTGCCTTGCATCTGGCAATGAAGCCATTAGCATTCGTGCTTTCCAATACTTTTGAACTGTAGTTTTTTCTGATCTTAATGCTTCACAGGTCTTCATAATCAACTAAGCAAAAATTAAATTTCGCAATATTATCTTCTAGTAACGTATTTCGGTTGATAATTGGCCAAGTTCTTATAGCCTACCCCTTAAGGAGTAAAGTGAAGGAGCCAGAGGAGGCTACAGATCGCAGGCTAAAGGCCACAGAGACGTGCGGCGGTCTCATACATTCCTGCTCAAAGACGCGACCTACTACTGGAACTGCTCCGATAGGACACTGGACAACTGGTCCGACTAAGCAGCCCTCTGCTGTCCACGGGGGATAGCCTTTTCTTGGAGCTAGCATCCACGCCAAATGACAAGACACCGCCTCACACCACGATACCTTGAAGCACACCTTAAGACAATGAAAGGGAACTCATGGAAAGGAAAATATGATCGATGAGAAACCACCCCAGGTTCGCCGGCTGACTGTAAAACCCCAAGATCAAAATGAGGGTCGACGGGAATCGAATCCGAAACCTCCCGAATGCGATCCTCGTATATTACCATGCAGTTCTTTCTTTTGGTATATCCCTCTTTAACTGCAAAGACCAAATCGAGGGCTTCAACTCGAGAAACTGCTTCGTGATTGTGTTTTAAGGTATGTAGGCTTTTAACGTTGGGTTTTTACTTTCTCTACTACGTATAGTAAGTAAAGTATTGTATTCTACCCAAAAATTCGATTTCAAGATTTCATCGAACATATATGTTTGAGGCCCCCTGAATTAAAAAAAAAAAAAAAAAAAAAATGTCCATGTGTGTGTGTGTGTGTGTGTGTGTGTGTGTGTGTGTGTGTGTGTGTGTGTGTGTGTGTGTGTGTGTGTCTGCCTGTCTGTGTGTCAGGCTATGGACAGCACAGCTCAAAAACGAAAAGTAGGTTAAAAATCAAAGTTGGTATTTAAGTTTAATGTCTTTCAAGGATGTGACACGAAGATTCTGAAGAAAATCGCTCCACCCTAAACTACCCTTTATGTGGAAAATTTTTCGAAAATTTTGATTTTTTTGAAAATGGTTCTTACGGTTTTGATTAAAATGCCATATGTTTCAGATATTTTTATAACAAAAGAAATGTATATCTTGAATGTTCTGGTTATAGCCCATGTAGTCCTATCTATTCTGGATGACCTTTGCATAATTGGTAAACCGTAAGAGAGACCAAATCTTACTATAGGGAAAGTTATACGAGTGATACACATCGGATTTTTCATTAACTTTTGCATTGAACACATCCACATACACTACGGCATTTATACTACCAGACTCTGGGAGGATTCTGAATAAATAAAATTTCCCCATTTCAGCCGGAAATTGAACCGAGTACCTCTGGCTTAAGAAGCCAGAATACTGACCACTTGACCACCGATGAGCTTCACCGTGTTAAATTTACATGTTTCTCATGGCAATGCCGTCCATACTAAACGATTTCAGAGGCGGAGCTTTCGATATGGGTACTAGTCATAGAAGATGAAAGGTCCGGTGAGTACGGTGGATGCTCTAGTACCTTCATTTCCGACGCAGGTTGCACAAATGTTGACTTTACGCTCCCCATCCTGTGATGTCCTAGAATGTGTGTGCCTTCTGAGCGTCGGTAAATACTAGAGGTGTCGATGTTTCGACATGCAGCAGTAACAGAGGTGTGACAATCCGTTATTTTAGATATTGTGGTCACACTGTGTTGATGGTTACAAGTAAGCGCTATAATTAATGACTGCATATAACCATATATCCCTATGAAGTATGTTATTAACGGTTAGGCTTGTGGTTATTCTACTTGTTACCGGTTGCAGTAAATGGCTATTAGTCCGTTTCAGTGCTGGGCCTCGCTAAAGGGCACAACAGCTCGTATTATCATTTTAGTTTTGCACCAGAAGTATCGTTAAATAGCACTGGATAGCGTTTTTAGGTGAAAGTGTCATATTTTTTCTTTCTTCTTGACTTCAAGGAATTAGGCATACAGCTTGTTTTGTCTTCATAATCATTGCTCTTTCCAACGTTTCACAGGTCTACCTATATCTCTTCTTCCTGTTGGTCTGCTGTTTAGGATTACTTTTGGGCTTCTAGTTGCTTTCTTCGTTGTACAGGTTGTGTCCAGTTCCTGCGATAACCTCTGACTTTGTTATTAAGGGCACAAATGTCCAACTGTTGTCTTAGGTATTCGTTTAGTAGCTGGTCCTCTCCTATACAGGATTTAACGCGTTTCAGAAACGTCCTCAGCTAAGTTCCATTGCTTGAATTTGACTGCTGTCCTTTCTTGTAAAACACATCACTTAGTACCATATTATCATAAACAATACCACTTGTGATTGTCAATTTATCTAGAGAATTCCACTATCACGAGTTGTATTTATTATGACTATTTCACGAATTAAAGTGTGATATAGCCAATGAAATGTTATTTTAATGCTGTATTGTAATTACTTACCTCTTAAAAGAAACATGTAGCATGAATGCATACATCGGCATCCATTGACACGGCCTACAGCACCCTTATATTGATGCTCCATTTTTTACTTTCTCTACTGCGTAAAGTAGAGGAAGTATTGTATTCCACCCAAAAATTCGATGTCGAAGTTTCACCGGAAATATATGTTTTGAGGCTCACTGAATCCAAAAAATCTGATGTGTTGCACTCACATGACTTTCTCTACCCTTGTGTTAACCTTTCTTACAAATTCTTATTCCTATATCTTCTCCGTGTTAGTCGAGACAAACATTTGCAGAAATTATCTTGTTGCTTATTTACTTGTAGGTGCAAGGAGAATATGGGAATGTAGTAGGCTTTGAGCGATGGTCAAATCTATTAAAGCTTTGAGATCCCGTTCTCTTTGCACGCTTAACATATAAAAAATGAACAACGATGTTCCATTTCACCAAAGTTTTAAGTTTTCCGAAATTGACACAAATAACAAGGAACATATCCGAATTGCTTCACTGTACAAACAAATTTATTCAGACATAAATTGTGTGTTTTAGCGAGATCTACATTTTTTGTATACTAAGATTTTGCCTATCTCTTACCGTCTACGAGTTATTCAAAAGTCATCCAGAGTAAACAGGACTGCATAGGCCATAGGCTATAGCCAGAAAATTCAAAATATACATTTCATTTGTCTTACAAATATCTTAAACATGTCATTTTAATCGAAATCATTAGAGCCATTTTCAAGAAAATCAGAATTTTCGAAATATTTTCCATGTAAAGCGTAGCTTAGGTTGGGGTTATTTTCTTCAAAATCTTCGTGTCGCATCTTTGAAAGATATTAGACTGAAGTACCAACTTTTGTTTTTAACCTACTTGTTGTTTTTGAGTTATGCTGTCCACAAACTGACAGACACACACACAGAAACACACGCACGGGCCTTCTAAAAATGATTTTTTGTGAGTCAGGGGGTCTCAAAACATATATTTGCGGTGAAATCTCGACATGGAATTTGTGTGTGAAATACAATACTTCCTGCACTTACCAGTAGAGAAAGTAAGAAGCATTTTTAGAAAAAAGTCTTCGTTACATCAATGTTTGTCCAGTTAGGTTAGTTATAAATTTATATTAATTTCTTGTTATTCAAAATGTTTTTAAAATTTGAATATGGTATCTTTTTTAGCTAAATTGGGACAAATGAGCGTCCCGAAAATATTTTCTGGGACACCGGGTCGCATGTTTCGAACAGGACAACCCCTTATTTACGGAAGGTCTGGCAACCCTAATTATTATTAAATTTCGTATTTTTCTTCTCTGTGTATGGTTCATGTTCTGTATTGTATTCATTGCATTGCATAGCAGTGTAGAGATAAATAATGATGAAAGCCAGATGATCCAAAGTGTCTTTAATTCGTTCCTTACCTGTGGATTATAATGATCTTATTTACAGCGGGAAAATAAATGTTGGTCATGCATGTAACAAACATACAAGTAGTAGACTCTTCCTTTCCGACGTTAGGTAAACCAAGAACTAATGTATTAGTTCACAGGGTCTTTTCAGATTACTTAAGCTAGGGCACAAATTAGCCCGTCGATTTTTAAGAAACGTCAAATTGTAGAGCTTTTCTTCTTGTGAGCTTTAAGCATTTTATCATCATCATCATCATCATTACTATTATTATTGTTGTTATTTAGGTTAGACTATGCAGTTATTCAAACCCCAATGAACCAGTGGAAATTAAATTTATTAAAACTTTACATTTCGAATCATATTTACTAAACACATCCATCATTCATATTTCATCCAAGGAAAAACCACACATCAAGTGGCATGTAGATGGATAGGACACACCGCAAATTATTTCCCCGAAACAATTTCTGCTGATTCAAATTTCCGCGAATTTGTCAATACCAGCACTAGTGATTTCAGATTTTAACAGAGATTGATAGGCACGCACTGCAAAATCAGCAGTTCCATAAATGTTTGTAAAAGTACTCTCAAAAACTCATTCCATCCGAGTCCACCGTCAGAAAGTGTATCAGAAAACATTTGGCGCAAAATTAGAGAACACAGGCGATTCCTGTGTTTGGATGAGCATCAAGAGACAACAAACACATTGCGATAATAGTTGATAAATTCGAAGCTAAGTCTTTTCCTCCACATTTTAGCAATCGGAGAGGTTCATAAGTCAGAGGCCAGTCCATTGCCTTCATTGTAAACAAACATTTTCAGTTGCTAGTTCCTGATGATGTTGAGGAAAGATGTTGGTAGTGTTGTTTCTAAAGGAAAAAGCTTCCAGAAACTGCTTTTCCACTTCTACCTATTTTAACAGACTGGAGCATCTGGATAGCGACAGCTCTGCGTCTGGGATAACACTGCTGCTTGGCAAGAGATCTTCCTACTGAGAGTACAGCTTTGTTTTGTTGTCAAAAGTGATGAAAGATTCAAAAGTGAAGCGATACCTTGTTTACATAAAGGGATAGTTTTCATTCTTGCCCTCAACAAGAAGTTGGGAACCAAGGTGTACGTGGGAGGGAGTAGTGGAAAAAATATCTGAATACGTTGTAATAGTGTGGTAGGTAAATATTTTGGTGGGGAAAGATGAATAAACTCCAGAAGAAGTGGTAAGTCACTTAACATTGTGTTAAAATTTAGCATCGATTGGTAAAACTAGCCCTCATTGCAGAAAAGTGTGTTTTTCAACTGAGGGAGTAAGAGCTGGAAACAAGCCAGTCTTCTCACAAGTTTTATGACAACGAAAAATATAAAAAAAATTAAGTTTCCTCCTACATCAGTGGAAAGCTTATTTTCAGTTTTCAGAATAATTTTAACAGCCAAGAGATATAGCCCCACTGTTGAAAATTTGGAGAATATCTGATAATGTAGGTATTGTGCTACTAATTATGAAAACAAGTAACATTTGATGCTTATAGTCATACACATAAAAATGTAAATATTTGATGTGTTGCACTCACATGACTTTCTCTACTCATGTACTAACTATTCTTATAAACTCTTATTCCTAGATTTTCTTTATGTTAGTCGAGATAAACATTTGCAGAAATTATCTTATTGCTGATGTTCTTGTAGGTGCAAGGAGAGTATGGGAATACATTTGGGCTTTGAGAGATATTCAAATCTTTTAAAGCTTTAAAATTCCATTCTCTATCATGGCCAAAAGATAAAAAAGATAAAAACAACCTTGCATTTGAAAGAAGTTTAAGTACTGCAAAACTCTCACAAATAACAAGGGATATCTCCGAAGTGGCTCAATGCACAGAAAATGCATTTGGACATAACTTGTGTGTTTTAACGAGATCTACATTTTTTGCAGTAAGATTTGGTGTATCTCTTACGGTTATGTAAACGTCATCATGAGTAAACAGGATTACATAGGCTATGGACAGAAAATTGAAAATATACATTTCATTTACCACAAAGATATCTTAAACATGTGGCATTTTAATGAAAATCCTTAGAGCCATTTTTAAGAAAATCAAAATTTTCTATGTAAAGTGTAGCTTAGGATGGAGCAATTTTCTTCAAAATCTTGTGTCCCATCCTTGAAAGATATTAATGTTAAATACCAACATTGGTACTTAAACGACTTTTCGTTTTTGAATTATGCTGTTCAGACACAGACACACTTACTTGTACACACACACAAACACAGACACACGGATCTTTTTCTAAAAATGGTTTGTTTTTTGCATTCAGGGGCCTCAAAACATATATTTCCGGTGAAATCTCGACATCGAATTTTTTGTTCGAATACAATACTTCCTCTACTTACTATACGTAGTAGAGAAAGTAAAAATGGTTACTTGCATGCATGAGTAATCGTTTTGTGGCTCATTTTGTGTACCGGAAATGCGTTTTTTCTTTCCTCCTAAAATCAAAGAATAGTGTTTAATTTTATTACTCATTTTGTAAGCTGTTGTAGATAGCTAAAATTGCGAGGTCTAGTGCCTACGTGGAATATTCCATTTCTTTTAAAAGGTTTTAGAGAAAGCGTTATTTGTTGGTGGTGATGTGTTTATACTTTGGCTGGTACATTAATGTCGATCGCCCATATGTGAAGTGAGCCAGGGGTGCAGGTGTCGTCGTTGGCAATGCTGCCACGCCGTGCCCACACCCTAGGTCACCGCCTCCGTCCACTTCAACACACAGACGTCCTTGTAGGGACGTATCTATTAATTTACACACACGCACGCACGCACTCCCAGGCACGTGACATATGGAAGTAATGCTCTTCATCACGTAGAATGTTTGTTGATTGACGTGCTCGCGCTTTGTTCAAGAGAGAATCATTGTTTTTACAAAGGTTCGCATCAAGTGAAAAACTGCCTCGGTTGACAGACTCGTGAGTTTAGCTTCTAGTTTGAACGGAACAAAAAGGTTAAACAAGCGAGCTGCATACCACTATGGAAAAGGGGAACCAATAATCTATTTCTGGAGCTTCTGCCTCTGGAAATTACACTAACGAAACCGGAGGTCCTGAGGGAAACAGAGTTCAGGTTGTTCGTGTTATAACAAATTCGCATTCTCGCACTTTCTGAGATGCTAAGAATCTTATATGTGCTGCACTCATATGATAGAAGAATAAGCGCTTATATCAGGGCTGGGCAACTGTTGCTCAGAGAGCACAGATTGCTCACGACCTTGACTGATAACGGTATGTTCAGCATAGGCATGGGGTAGAGGGGTGACAGCAACGCAATCGAGTATTTACCTTCTACACTTACTGACACAATTTGAAGGACTGACCGGTTATCTGAGGTACGCAGACAATAGCGGGAGGCGTGATCTGATAGCTAACCGCTGTGAGCCAGTGGAAGCGGTTAAAACTAGATGCAGGAAAAGTGACACAATGTGCCGGTTCTCCCCATCTATGGTTTAGCGTATAAAAATCAAGGTCGCTCAGGGGATCGCACGGGCTGTCCAGCCCTGGCTTATAAGATTAATTTGTATAAGAGTGAGCAGAGAAAGTCATGTTAGAGCACACACTTTTAAAATACGAATCGCTATATGATGGCTTTGATATTAAATGCTCCTTATATGAGTACCAGAGAAAACGATAAGCGACTCACATTTGAGAAAAATAAGTATAGATATTTGTCAATTCAAACCGATAGCACATCTGTCGGAAATGGTTAACGCCGTAAACAAACTAAAACTTACTTTACTTTTGAGGGCTTCTCCACTTGCCAATAGTTATCCTGTATACCCAATTTCCATCTGTCTTGGTCAACGCAATTTCCATGTTGTGGGTTTTTCTCTCTCTCTCTCTCTCATCGTCTGACTAACATTGAATTTCCATGAAGCCGTAGGTCATCTCCTCTTCCTCCTTCCATGCGGTGACCATTCCAGAAATGTCCTAGGCCATCTCTCCTTGTCCTTCGGTTGATATGTGAGCCAGGTTTGGACATGTCAACAAACTAAAACGCCTCTAAATGTCACTTTTAGTCAAAAACCTTTTAATTTTTAATAATTACATCAAGTCAGACAACTAATTTTCCAATCCCATTGACATCCTGGTCTGGACGACTGCAGTGGCCCTTGTAAGTCATTAAGCTGTCCTTGCCATGTCCAAGAGGGAGGAAAACGAGATGTCACTGTCCTGCTCTACAGCTGACACTGAATCGCCGTTGTGATAATCAGTGGAGTTTTAACATTTATATTTTGAGGTCTTGGACTTATTAAACAGTAATCAAGTATTTCTTTAGCGTTCCTTCCCATTGTATCACCTACACATGGTGTGTGCCTAACTATAGGCGGAGTAGGGATGCTCCATCTGGAAATGTTAGCGACCCCGTTAGTATTGTCTGCCCTACCAGATCCGGCCACCCTCTGTACTACATCACCTTACCCTGCCCTCCTATAAATAACATACACCCAATACTACTGCTGACCTCAACACGAAATTATTTTCCGTGCTTAACAAGGCATTTCCACACCTTTCCTGCACCACAAGAGTACTGCAGGTTACAAGCACATGACAAGGTCAGGCACTGGCTGTGTTACGCACAACCACTCCATGATGCATAGTACAGTATAGTGCAGTAGTTGCGAATTGGGAACGTGACTCTGGATTAATTCTACAATTAAAATAAAGTTTAAATATGCCTCAAGAGCGGGATTCTAATTACAGATCGTTGTACAAAATTGTGGAGGAGTTAAATTCAAAGCATTTTTCTACAGATGGAGAAAGCATCACATGTAAGCTGTCTTATACATATTTTGTTTTTGAGACACTGAAAATGTATATTTTCACATATTGAACAGGTTACGAAAATAATGTTTCTGCATAAATTTATGAATGGTAAATGATTGAATCTGTCACATATAATTCAAGCTTTTATTTTATTGTCCCTTTTACATATTTCAATTGTAATTTAATGGCTTCTCTGTAGCACTGAATATAATTTTACATTAGCTTCTCATCTGCAGGTACACGTTTTCTTTGTGCGTGGCTGTATGTCGTTGACTGAGTCGATAAGAGGCAGCATTGTTTACGTTGTCGCTGCCCGGCATTTCGGGGCTAGGTCCATGTGCAGTAAACTTGAAGAGGCAGGTAGGAAATGCCTCGCCCTGCTTATAATCCAAGCAAGTAAATTCGGTATTTGCGTGATGTCGACCCCATCACCTCTCCGTATTGGTTGGATGATTGCTCACCTCTCGTGAGCGTGAGGCCGGCAGTCGGGTTGGCAGCCACTAGGCCCGACATTGCTGTAGCAGCACAGGATTATTATTTAAGTGAATAAATGATTGTACCTACTTCAATACTTACCAGTGGTAGTGCCTATACGTATTGATGCATATTTTGAATTTGTTACTGTCCTAGTGGCATAAGTTCCTTAGCTCGTGTCGCGCCAGGTCTACATACAAGCACCTCGGCTGGTAGTTTTAAAGCACTTGAGGTTTGAGACATAAAATATCTCTGTACATAGACGTGAGCTACAAAAGAGCTGGAAATATTGCCGCTGTGGTACCTACCTCTTTTTCTTCTAAAACCCACCATTTAAATTCAGGCTTCTCGCTGTGGTAGAATGTGGGGCACATCTTTGCACTTTATTTTTATATGGGTAGTGCAGTCACCAATCAAATAATGAACCCGCTTTGCTAGGCGGTGGTTTTGAGATTTTATGACACACGAAGTAAATGGAAGTATTTTGCGACGTGTACCAACTGTTCCTTCTCTTTTATTTATATGGAATGAATAGGAAGACGAGAAAGGAAGACCAATTACAATAAATCCGTCAGGGAATACGAGGTACTACATATCTTTAAAAAAATCAGTAAAATAGAACAACTCTTAATGCCGTTTAGCTGAACTCTCGACTGTACTATAAAACTTTTACGCTTTTTAAAAATTGCCTATGTTTCTTTAGTCTCGAGGAATAATCTCTTCGGGTGAGCTATTTCAATGTTAATGTTTTTACCAAATGCAAATTTGTTTAAGATGGTTAATATATGGGTCGAAATTTTGCAATCGAGGTTTTTGTTTGACAAATCGTTCTGTCTCTTATACTAAACGCAGTGAATGGGAAGGACAGGTTAAATCTGGAGAAAACTAATGCCCAGTCTTGTATAGGTACTAAAACTATGTAGATTTGGGACAAGGCCCGTTTCTTTGGCAATGGTAACAAACTTTTATTCAGCTTTGTGAAATGACACGGTCTTGCAGAACAGACATTTGCTATTTTAGCTGCTATTTGTGAGAGCAAAACTTGCACCTATCCACTTCATCCATATCATCTTTTGCAAATATAATTAGTGTAGGTTTTGATATTGCACCGCGTGAATGTGAAAGTTATATGGAATGTGATAATGCGGCTTTAATGAGGTGTGCACATTGTTCTCTTCCACTTTGTTTTAACCACTTCATCAAAATTCCGCATCTGCACTTTGAGGACTAATATAAGCACTATCACATGTGTAGTATGTGTATTTTGCAGTATTATAAATAATTTAAGCAGGGGTTTTTTGGCACTGTTGATTAAAAATGATACACAGACGTCATTGAATTGTAAATAATTTCCCTCCTATGGTATTGATATCTTGGTACTTTGTTTCTCTCTATTAAAATGTCACTTGAAGTAGAATGCAACGTTTTGTATGGAAATGACACAGACCACTATTTTGTTTATGATTAATTCTTATTCTAAGCCCGTTTTCATGAGATTCCGAGTGTTCGAGGTCAAAGGTGTCCCTTGTCAGTGTAGCTGAGGTGGGTATATGGAGATTCTGGGCAAAGAAAGAAGCTGCTGTAGGGTATTTGGTTTAACCTGTCTCGTGCCTAAAGAAACAGAAGGAGATATGTTGAAAAAAGACACAGATATTCATCTCTCTGTCTCTGTTGTTAGGAGAAGGTGGGAGAAGCTTCGGCTCCTTGTACCCAAGCAGTGCTGGATTGAAGAGGCGAGTATCAATCGACTTCCGGCGTTTCTGCCAGCAAAACATATTTGTTTACCTTCGGCCCCTAACTTGCGTGGTGAAAGTTGACCTTCCACTTTTATAGTGCTAGAGACAAGCTAAATCACCGCAACTATAAGGAGGGAATTGAGCGACCTTTTATTGGTTGTGAACTAGAACTGGGACTGTCATCAGGGTGGATATCAGGGATTGGTTTCTCAGAACACGCGAAATACTGGAACTCATTTGTAGGTTTCAGGCTCCCATACAGACAGTCGGAACATGCAGGTTGCGAAAACTACTAACATTTAGCAGGGAAAAGCTCTTAGGGCAACAAGCCCTTTTACAGGATACGCTGCCCTCAGAGGGCACCTGCATAGAATGGGGCATAAGTAAATTCTGCTGTAGGCGATGTCAGTAGACAGATGAAACAACTATCCAGCTATATGTAGGAGTGCCCAGAGCTTGCTCGCTAATGAGCTTTCATTTTTGTGACCTATTGATCTCAAGGTCATGGGTTCAAACCCGGCCCAGACCAATGTTTTTAAGTGTGTTTAAAAGAGACAACCCAATGTCAGTAGATTTCTTGGCATGTAAAATAACTCCTGCGGGGCGAAATTCCGGCACACCGGCGGCGCTAATATGATCCTGGCAAATGTTTATTTATTTTCTGATTTTTGAGTTAATATCATCAGCTAGAAGAGCTTTTAACCAATCAGTCCAATGTCTGATTCAGTGCCTTATGAAGGTGAAACTCCTGAATCGAGTGAGTGAGTGGGGTTTAAGGGCCCGTCGACAGCTAGGTCATTTTGGCCCTAGAATGATAGCTAGTAAGACTGGAGATGCGCAATATATCTGCAAAGATCGCAATGCAGGATAGTGCTGCTCTCTTTCGTATCAAATAAGTACACATTTGGTAAAGTGCTATGGAAATGTTTAACAGAGTGCTGAGTTAATGATCAGTGTAATAAGTGTGCACGTGCGGAAGGGAGACAAGCTACACATCATCTTCCGATACTGCAATCAAGCATTACGACTTTATGCGAAAAAAGCCCGAATCAGGTAAATAACGTAACAATGAACCAAGAGTGTCTTGCTGTTGCTGTTGTACGTAAATACCAGTGAGAGTTCTTGACTGTTATTTTAAACCGATTATTTGTAACGTACCTAGTATTATTTTAGAATTGGGGCTGTTGGAACTGCTACTGGAAAATAACCGTTTTCTCCACCCCTACACCAGAACACCTAGGCAGTCCCGTTCAGTTTTCATCCATTAAAACCATACTGTTTTCACTTACGAATTCTAGTGTTTCAAGAAAAACAGTGTACGTAACCGTGGGTGTTCTGTCATGCTAGAAAATCCTTTGTTCTTATGTCGTCATTCAAATTGGACAATGCACAGATATGCATGCACTGAAACCAACCACTTTGTTCAAATTCCACACAAACTGTCATTGTTTCTATTATTTTTTCCCCGCAAAGCTAACGTGCTCTTCAAAGAACTTACGTTATGAAAGTTTCAATGTTTGGCCATTATCTCCGAAAATATTATAAATTAGGGCTTAAACAAATTTAGGTTCCTCAAGGTGACAGCGGATGAACTGTTAGTGCTTTTCTGTTTCCCATTCAGCCTTGTTTTGTGCAAATCCACGGCTAGGATATTATTGAATGTCACTTCAAAAACCTGGAACAATGAATATTATATTGTAATCAGGGAATGTTCAAGTTATTGTAAAAATAATTTTATTTTGTATATGTTCGAAGCAACGCAGATTTTAACGGCAGTTTAAATTTGATTTCAAATTATATTTAAATTATACAACAGCTAAAATTAAATTTCCAATTCAGCTCCACAATTTTCTGCTGTATGACTCTCTTGCAGGAAATTCCCTCTTGCTTTTGTTTCATTCCTAAATACTACAGCGCTTGTTTTTACGATACTAATAAAAAACATATTAAACTAATTAAATCCGATAGCTGTGCTGATATTTGGGGACAAAGCAGATCAACTCATTGCTGTCGCTTTGACTACGACCAAAATGAGGCTGCATTAGCTTTGGAATATTAAATTGAAATTAATTATTTTAAATGGATTATTGAATGACATTTCAATGTTGTTTTTGCCTAACGACACAAATGTTTTCATCAGCATTATCTGACAAACGAGGAGAATGTTTTTCCTCTTCAGTACCACTGCTAAACTGGGAAAACCCAGTGTTTGGCACACAGGTACTGAGCATTTCTTTAATAAAGCTTACCAACTCACTGAGTATTTCTTCACGGAGAAAGCAATAGTACTCGTATATTGAGATATAACCACTGAATGCATCGTTCAGAACCAGGAAGAGTTTGAAAACACGAGACGAGGTCAAGAATCTACTTCTGAGGTTCTCCATTGTACTTCACGCACGCGCATTGTTTTCCGACGATTAAAAATTATAGAAACAGCACTTACTTCTTCCTTCTCTGTTTACTCTCTTCGTATGGAGGACTTACAAGTGGGCGCCTGGGGTTAGATGCCCGTTGAAGAGCAGATAAACTCTGTATCAGCCAGAGTAGTCGTCATGGATTATCAGCCTGAGAGTGAGGAAGGAAAAGATATGAAATAAGGGCGAAATGGATGCGCGAAAAGGTGATGATGGAGCAGTTGGTGGAATGAATGGAGAGCTGCAGAATCCGGAGAAAGTTCGCCCAGGGGGGCGCTTTGTCCATCAATCCCACGTAGAGTACCCTGGGAACGAATCCGGGTCGCCTAGATGAGAGGGCAAGCGGTCTAACCAATCGGCCACGGCGCCGCCCTAGAAATGGTACTTACGGGAAAACAAAATGAACTACCAACCGTTGTTGAATACTGCCTCCAGTTGCAAGACCACCAACTTTATCTTTGGTGGCGAACTGGCAACTGCTTGTTGACCTTAAAGAAATCAATAACCTGCATCTCAGCTGTGGGCTGAATTAAATCGTAAGTAGATATTAACAAATAAAGAGCAAATAAAGACCCTTATCTGCATAAAAATACTTACAAATTAGATGTGTTGCACTCATATGACTTTCTCTACTCGCTGTTGAACAAATTGTCCTTACAAACATTTTTATATCTACTTCATTTAATCGAGATAAACATTTGTAGAAATGATTTTAGTGCATATGTCGATGTAGGTACAGCGAGAAAAGGAATACAATAGGCTTAAACGATAGTTTAATGCTTATGTGATGGCTTTGAAATTCCGTTCTCTTTGCATGAGAAGAGAGTAAAAAAAAAAAAACGCGAATATTCCCATTTGAGAATAGTATAAGTATTGGAAAATGCAAATCAAAAGGAAGAAATATCTCTAAATTGTGAACCCCTCAAGAAGAGGAAGAAAAGAAAAAGCAAATAAATTGTATGCTCTAACAACGCCTACATTTTTGTAGAGTAATATTTTGTCTTTTTCATGCAGCTTACCAACAGAGTGGAATGAAAAGGACTTCGGAGGGTATTCCCAGGAAATTCAAGATATCATTTGTCATGAAAATGTCAGACATATGGTAATTTAATCCAAATCGTTAGCGCCATTTTTTAGAAAAAAATAAAACACTATTCGAAATGTCTTTGATATAAGGGTGGTTTGAGGTAGCACACACACGGGCTTTATCTCTGCTTTTCTTTATTCTAGGAGACTCAAAACGAGTATTTTCGGTGAAATCTCAATAATAAATTTTTAGAATGCAATACATTCTCTAATTTACTATGTATGTGGTAGAGAAATTAAAATATCATCGTCGAAAAACATTATTTCATTTCAATACGTTCTCTAAGAGTAAGTAATACTTAAAATATCATAGCAGATTGGTGTTTTAGCTTCTGAACCTCCCGTTTTAAAACTTCAATTTCTGGACATGCCTTGGACATTAATTCCCAGTGTGTGTCTTATATATCTTTAAAAAAATTAGGTTATTGCTGAACTAAATTCTATCGCCTTGCGAATCACAAATATTGCATCAATAAGTTGTAGTGTTAGAGTTCGTCGGTTAAGCAGTGTAATAAACATTACAGATGTAAAATACCATGAAATAGGAAGTTGTACAAATCAATTAGAAACCTCAAAGCTCAAGAGTAAGTGTAGTCAAAGGGAATTTTAAAGACCAAATACAAAGTGTGTGAGATTGAAGGTGGCCAGGCAAAGTGACTTCATCGTCAAAGAGATGCTTTATGGGTAAACGGCAGTGAAAACCTGAACGACATTTTATTTCTAAAATGTTTACTGTCTTGAAATTCGTGTCAACAAGCAAAGCATATCAATAAAAACCTCTTGTGCATTTACATGGCGTTCTATACTCTCCGTTCCACAAACATTATTCCACTACTTCTTGTTAATCCAAATAATTTCGATTCAAATTTACATATTTCGTTGTAAGATACAATAGGTAAAACGATAGTTTTAAAAAAAATCAATCACTTTGAAATTCCATGCTCTTTGTATGACCATGGGAAAAAAAAAAAAAAAAAAAAAAAAAAAAAAAAAAAAAAAAAAAAAAAAAGCGAATGACTTCCCATTTGAGAAAAGTATAAGTAGGTATTTGAAAGTTCTAACAATTACTAGGAATTTCTCGGAAATGGTTAATTCCATAAATAAGGATACGTGTCGTAAATAGTACCCCTTAACGAGATCTACATATTTTTCGAAGTAAGACTTTGTCTATCTCTTACGGTTTATCATTTTTACAAAGTTCCTTCAGAATGAAAAGGACTTCTTCGGCTATTCCCGAGGTTTCGATATGTACAGTTTATTTGTCACACAAAATATCTTAAACATATGCCATTTTAATCAAAGTAGTTTGAGCTGTTTTGGAGAAAATAAAAAATAACCAAACTTGTTCCACGTAAAGGGTAGTTTGAAGTGGGGGATTTTCTTGGATTATTTGTGTCGCATCTTAGGAAGAAGCTGAAATTAAGTGACAAAACGACATTTAAAGGACTTTTTCTTTTGGGTTATGTTGTCAACAGAGACACTCATATTCGCACACACATATCTCTAAACATCTGATGTGTTGCACTCATATGGCTTTCTCTACTCTCGTACTAACCATTCTTACAAACTCTTATCCCTCTATATTCTTCGTGTTAGTTGAATTGAATATTCGCAGAAATTATCTTATTGCTTATTTCCTTGTAGGCGCGAGGGGAATATGGGAATACAGTAGGCTTTGAGCGATAGTCAAATATTTTAAAGCTTTCAAATTCCGTTCTCTTTGCACGATTAACATATAAACAAATGAATAGCGATGTTCCATTTGACAGAAGTTAAAGTTCTCCAAAACTTACACAAATAACGAAAAATATTTCCGAAATGGTTCAGTCTACAAAAAAATTATTTAGAACTAAATTATATGTTTTAGCAAGATCTACTTTTTTTTTCTTCTTTTTTTTGTACAGCAAGATTTTGTCTATCTCTTACGGTTTACCGGTGATGCAAAAGTCACCCAGAGTAAGTATAATACCTTCATGGGCTATAGTCAGAAAATTCAAGATATACATTTCATTTGGCATAAATATATCTCAAACATATGGCATTTTAATCAAAATCGTTAGAGCCATTTTTAAGAAAATCAAAATCTTAGAAAAAATGTCCATGTAAAGGGTAGTTTAGGGTGAAACAATTTTCTTCAAAATCTTCGTGTAGCATCCTCTAAAGACGATAAACTTAAATAGCAACGTTGGTTCTTAACGACTTTTCGTTTTTCAGTCATGTTGTCCACAGACTGACTGACTGACAGACAGACAGACAGACAGACAAACAGACACACCACACACACACACACACACACACATACACACACACACACACACACACACACACACACACACACACACACACACACACACACACGTGCGCGCGGATCTTTTACTAAAAATGATTTTTGTGGATTCAGGGGGCCTCAAAACATGTATTTCTGGTGAAATCTAGACATCGAATTTTTGGGTGGAATACAATACTTCCTCTACTTTACTACACGTAGTAGAGAAAGTAAAAATGTTCGTTTTTAATTCAGGAAACCTCAAAGCGCGTATTTTCCGTGAAATGCGGATATTGAATTTTTGTGATAAATGCTACATTTCCTCTTCTTGTTATAGGAGAATAGTAGAGGATGTAAAAGGCAAATCAAATACAGATATTAAAATTGCTCTAAAAGCAAACGATATTTTGATGGTTGATATAAACCTAAAATTAATGCGAATATCTAGGTATCTATCCGCCTGTTCATTTATCTTTAAGCAGTTGGAATTTTCTTACAACATGTTTCCTTTTTTGTCATACCAAAACCTCAGCATATGACATTTGGGAAACTGAAAGTTGTGAAGTTGTTTTAGGACTGAATGATCATTTTCCCTTGGTACACCACCAGTTAGAATCACCACCACGGTCGCCATTAAGGTATGTTGTTTCACATAAACTGAGATCTCCTTGTGTGGTTTACCGGAAAAATGTGAGTTGGAGAATTTAATGTCATGTCGGCATGTTGGCCATGATAGCTTAGTGGTTAGAGCAGCCTGACTTAACCGGTAGATCAGTGGTTGAAATCCCGGTCATGGAATTGAATTTCTCAGTCTCACTAAAGTTATTGTGCCTTGTAAGCATTTCACATTCATTTCAATGCTTGTTCCTGATGGCTCGTTCATGAAGTACTAAAACCGAAAACTAAAGGCTGAAGGGATGTGCGCTCGCATGCGTTACAGGATAGCTGAACGCAGAGTATAAATGACGTCAGAAGTACAGCACGGCCATCAAATGTGGAAACAACTGCCACTAGAGGCAAGACTCGAAAACAACATAACGTAGTACTCTGCAAACTAGTGAAGCACTGCCTTGCAAGTGTATGCAGATGCAAGGTCAAGGTGTAGTATAACGCGACTGTTTTGTTTCTTCTAGCAGTGAGCTGCAGACGTGGAGTGATAGTGTTCTTTAGTGTTCATATGATGCTTGTAGGTTGTCTGCAGTGAGGCGGTTTTCATGTTCAGGCTGCAACTACCTGCATTTGTTTACATGCGCGAGGGATAACAGTAAAATCCATTCAATTCTTCATTCACTGAATTTGTAAGCAACACAACTATAGAATGTAGTGCGTCTCCCGTATTCATTGGCAGTTAAATTGAATATAGCGCTCCAAGTGGCCTTAGAATGAACTAACGCTACGAACAATAATTGTTGTAATTGTTATTTACGGTGGAGTGTAAGCATCAAAGCGGATAGACGGATTAGTGTTTTTCATATTACCTTCCAGTGAGTGTTCGCTTACGGAGCGAATAATGTGAATGAGTGATGAATGATATGACTTGTGAAGTGATTAAACTACTAATTTCAACGATTTACTCTCCGTTCACTGGCGTTTTTTTTTTTTTTTTTTTGGGGGGGGGGGAGGATGGGCTGCAGTAGCACTTATCAGTCCATATACCTACTTGTACATTAAATCTGTTAGTTAACAACAAATCTGTTTTGCTCACGTTCCACCCATCCAGAGCCATTATACACTATCTGCACCTAGAACAATAGTAGTCGAGAAACACTCATTGCTAATGTGCAAGAGGTCATGAACATACCTAACAGCAGAATCAAGATCCAATTGTGTTTTGCTCTTCTGGTCATTTAAATGTCCAAACACACTTTTGAACGGGCGCACGAACTATGACAGAGCAAAATGGTTTGTACAATTTAAAAGCTTCATTTTCTCGCAGTCTTGTATTTTTATAGTTTTGCCCATTTCAAATGCCCCTCATAACGCAGTATTTTGTTCAGATTGTTTCACGTTTGCAATGTTACCTTTGAAGATAGATAAAGAGATCGAAAGAGACTTTATTTTTATATCAAGCACACTTGTGGATTTTGGGCTTAAACGATTTAATAAATGATACTTTTAGAATGTCTGAATGGGATGTTTTAATTTTTTGTGTTTCATATTCGTAAAATGTAATCTTTGATTGTAAAGAACTATAATCTGGAACAAGATCCGTGTTAATGTTTAAAGTTTTCCAAATGCCATCTCGTCTTTTATTTCAGATATGATTCGTTTTTGAAAACTGTTTCGTTGGAAAGTTCGGCAAATAGGACGATGAAAATTAATATTCTATTCTACTGTAAATGGTTAATAGCCAGTGATCAAAAAGTCTCCACTAAGTTTGTTGGAATTTGAAGAAATTAACACTTGGAGTACTGAGTACTAAATTTCACCATGTTTTATGATATAGTATCAAAGCGCATGCACATAGTGTCCATCCGTTCCCGAAATTTCAGATGTAGGCGTAACACCAGGTCCATTTACAAGACATTTGGAGTAAGCAGTTCAAACAATGGTTATCCATTTGCGGCCCTCTTGCTTGTTATTTTCATGCCTGAAGTCTGACACTTGTCTAGACTGCTCAAACCGTCTTGGTAACGTCTAACGGCGAAACAAACAAAATTAAGATTACCGAAATTTTGCTAGCTGCACCTCCGATTCAATATTACAGCTTTTCAACCATATTAGCAGTCACAAGCTTATTGTTTACAAACGAGCGTTCGGAATTGGCACTGTCATCTACATCCGCATCTATTTTTTCGGTCAACGCTTCCTAAAAAGCGCTGGTACTGCTCACAGCATAGGATTCAAACGGCTGTTTGTGTGTGTGTGTGTGTGTGTGTGTGTGTGTGTGTGTGTGTGTGTGTGTGTGAGTGTGTGTGTGTGGTGTTTAACGCCCACTTTTACTACATACCGCACCGCAGGCGGTGACACTAATGATGCATGGAATGAAAATGGAGCACCGGTGGAATGAAATGGCGGGGGAAACCGGAGAACCCGGAGGAAACCCGCCCCAGTGCCGCTTCGTCCACCACGAATCCCACATGCGGTTGCCTGGGATCGAACCCAGGCCGCTTTGGTCAGAAGCGAATAGTCTAACCACTCGGCTACGGCGCGGCCCAAACGGCTGTGAGAATTGTAAACAAACGACTATGTCGTCTCATAGTATTTAATATGTACTACGTTTATTTATGGCTGACACAACATTTGACGGCGGGTGGCTCAATACAAAATCCAATCAGAGACTTGTCACACCTTGCGGCGTCCTATTGTAGAACATGCTATGAAATCGCACTGTAAAAACGGTGATATAAAAATCCTTTGAGCCCACAAAATTTATTTGCACGACAGGGAAGAGAATAGTAGTGCACAGCTAATCAGCTGCCATGAAATCTTCTGTCTGCCAGATACAATTTATAGAACTTTTAATATGAACTATTGCATGCACCACGTGCACAAAAGCTTGTGTGTACTTGATACCTATAGCTATTTTAGGCCTTTTAAAACGTGTTTATTTTCTAAAAGTTACTCACTGCATATTTCTTGGCAACCGCATTTAAAATAAGGTAATGTCTTTCTTTATATCGTTTGTTATCCAGATTTTTAAGTTTCATATCTCGTAAACAGAGGTTCATATCTTGAGGTACATGTTGCAGTAAAGGTCAGTTTATTGTTGGTTAAATCTACACAGAGAAGAAATATTTCATTACATGAAACAAGATTAGAAACACGAGCTTCTTTCACATGAAGTTCCTCGCAAATTAGGACGTGTCATAGTCTACACTGCTAATGAGAGAAAAAGAGAAAGGAAGTTGAATGTGAAAACAAAATAAAAGAGTTGAGAAACTCCTCTGTAGTGTATCTACTGTGCCAAGCTGTTAGTTCTCCCAAGAGGATTTAAAATTTGTAAATTAACTTTTTGTATTTTTCATGTTTCCTATAAAAGTATGTTTTAGTCACCCTCTCTTAAAACAGCTGCTTGTAGGACTGTTAACATGACGAAAAACAGTACTTTAGCGGCGTGAACAACAAAATCCGGCTGTGACAGCTGTACCAACTTTAACACGTTTTAAACAAAACGTTTTATCATAAAAAAAAGGCCAATATTGTTTTTTAACTTAACCATAAACTTTACTAACATTTTTCACAAATGAGCTCATCATTTAAAAACGAATATAAATTTACACCGTTCTATTGTTTGTCAGAAAGCCTTCACCAAGGTAAGGTAAGATGAGGTAAGCTAAGGTAGGGGAAGTAGGATAAGAAGGTTACAGTAGGCCAGCGATATCCAACCTTGTCTATTTGGAGACGCTTACGTAATTAGCTGCATTTCCCCACAGCTCACAACCAGTAAGTCAGTATCCAGTGGCGGACACTGACAAGCGATTCCATGGCAGTTTCTAAGTCATAACTTAAATTTTCTGGGAATGTCCTCAGAAGACCT
>CM060962.1:268123845-268286345 GCA_030765045.1 Tenodera sinensis
CACATGAGTCTTAATCTCGGGTATCCGTGGTGGTTACAGAGAGCGATATTGTAGTTTTGTAAGAACCTTTATTTGTTTTATTTTTACACGTTTAAGCTTTGCTGAACAATTTTAAATAGAATAAAATATGCAGTTTCAAGTAATCGTTGGAACGAACTTTCACCGTGTTGCTTACATGTATCTCTCCCTCGTAACGATGCCTGTCTCCTACTGTCCCTCAGTCATTATCCTTTTTAGCTTCCCAAACATCCATAATGGCCCTCACTTCATTAAGTCAAGACTTTGCCCTCTGGCGAAACCCCTCGGGTTTCCGATACTTGGTAAAAATACAATAGCAGGCTCTTTTTTCTTTATGTTGAAGACCTTGCCAAACTAATTGTATCTCGTTTACGTTAATGTTTGGGACGTTCGCTAATGACCCTTGGTAGTGCCTTTTTGGCATCCCTTCACCTGTGGTACATATTCTTAACCCTTGGCTATTACTGGATTTTGTAGCTTTGATATATTTCGTATATCATAAGCGCTATACAAAAAACTGCTACAAATGCCCCCCATATACATTATCATATTATGTAAGAATATGATAAGGTATATGTCTTGCCCGAAATCATTTTCTTGTTAAAATTTCGCGATTGTTCAGCAAATCTTTCGTCAATTACATACAAATACTTAAAAGGGTTTACACTCAAATTCTTAAAGACATAGCTTGTACATAGAATACCCTTCACATATTTACATTACACAAATCAGCACTCAACACACATAGGGTTATATTTTTAATACTACATAGTGATTTAATATTATTTTACATGTTTCTTCTTTCATTGATCTTCTGATTCTATATAATTATTTTTATCAAAAGTCTTTTATGGTTATGGATTGTTCTGCTGGTTTCACTTTTAATTTGTTTGTTTTTTTTTTTTTTTTTTTTTTTTTCACACGCACATTATCCACTTCACTGTTTTTTTTTTCGATATATTCACTTTGCTTAATATTAATTACGTTATTCTTACAGTTATTTACAAGTTTACATAGAAACAACTAGGCCCTCATTTTCATGATCCAACCATTCTTTCAACTACTTCTCACCATTTCTTTTCTTACTTTTCGACACTATTTGAGGAATTTCTATACGGTCTTATTAGCTGCTTATGCCATCTCCCAATCGATTTGTTTGTTTTTAAGTCCACTAATTCATAAGTATGCTCTCCGAATTTCTCAGTAATCATTACCGGACCTTTATATAATAGTTCTAATCTATGACTTCTCCCCCTTAACGCATTGGATAATTTATAATCCCTAGCGAGGACTAGATCTCCTACCTGAGGATTCCATTTATTTTTACGTTTCTTGATTTTTGATTTCCTCTTTTCCGCTTTTTCTTGCAATCTGTCAAAAACGATCTTAGCCCTTTGTTCCTCTGATAATGGCTGACTTCTCTCAATCGTTCTTGGAGTATTTTTAAAAATGGGTTCAGGGTCAATTCCTTGCATTATCTGTATCGGTGCAAAACCAGTTGTAGTATTTACAGTATTATTAATAATTTTCTCTATGATGGGACAATACTTTACCCAGTTTCGATGATTATTATGAGTAAGCACTCGAAAATAAGTCCCTATTTCTCTTAATATCCGCTCTGTCGGATTCCCTGAAGGAAAATAATAAGAACAATGATATAGTTTTATCTGGTGGCTACTTAGAGTTTCTCTGAAAATTTTGTTCGCTACTTCAAACGAATGTGTGTAACAGTTATATCTTCCAGGCTTTTCCGAGAATACCTCCCTGTTTTCTATTAAAAGTTCCCGTAATTTTCCTTTTTGTTCCTCATTTAGTCTCTCAGCTTGGTTCACCTTAGATTCTATTAAATTTTCTATCTTGACACAGTCCTTTCTTTCGTCGTACTCATTTATACTACTATTCTTCAAGTTAAATTTTGGGTTTTCTCGGGGTTTCTTTTCTTCGTCAAAATCACAGAAATAATTACCTCTACTCACAATATTTTGTTCCTCTATTTCATCGTAGTTCCCAACTTTTAATTCTGCTAATTCCATCGCTCCAATATTTATTACCTCGACAAAGAATGTTTCCCCCTCCATTTCTTCCTCTACCTGATCCCGTACAATTATCCTCGAAGTATGGTCTAAAAATGGTACAATTATGGTGTCAGGTCCTGTTTCAAACTTAAAACTTCTATTTTCAAAATCTATGATGGAATTCCAAGCATAAAGACTATCGCAACCGATTATTACGTCAAAAACAAGCCTGGGTACAACCAAAAATAATATTTCAATGCATTTATGTGCGATCTCGACCTTTGCCATCACTTGAAATTTTACCCTTTCTTTCCTTTTACCTACCGCTACAGAGCAATATATCCCATAAACTGGCAAAGATAATAATTTTACACCACTACTCACTAAATTTTCAAAAAAAATTTGGGAACACACAGTAGTATTAGCGCCTGTATCAATAATAGCCTGAAATAATTTCCCGTTAATACCAATATTTATTCTTGGCGGATCAATTAAAATTTCATTCTCTGTATTTTCTTTATGTTTTTCGATCAAACATTGCCTTCTCTGTCCCTTATTTTCGAAGTACTTCCCATAATAAGAACATTCATCATTCCCAATCTTCACTGAAGGCGAAGTTGACTGGGTTTGGAGTTTTCCGAAACCTTACTCATGGCTCCTGTCCCATTCCCATTATATGAAGGTCCCGGGTTTGAATCCTGGTGAAAATTTGTTTCTTCCAATCTTTTTACCGCGTTTATAGCGTCTACCCTTTCTTCCGGATTTGGAGAAATTCTGCTATTCCCATTTCTTTCTTCTTGCCTAGGGGAATTCGGTCTGTACCAATTATTATCATGGTGATAATTATTTCCCGAAGGAAATCGATTCCTAGTGTACCTCCCCCTTCTATCTCCGTAATATCTATTTGCCTGTACGTAATTAATTTGAGGGTTTCTTTCCCGTGGATAATTCTCAACCCTTCTTCTATTATCCTGAGGCTCAAAATTATTTCTTCTATCCTGAGGCTCAAAATTATGTCTCCTATCCTGAGGCTCAAAATTATTTAACCGGTGGTAATTATTGTTTTTAGGGACCGGGCCATGATACCGTTGCCGAGCATCAAAATTCCTGACATCACCTGAACCTGCCCCCTGCCCGAAAATTTTTGTTGGAGATCGGTTGTTTCCAAAAGGTCTCTCATTACTTGCCTCGTTTTGGCTCTTATTTCTTTCTAGCGCGATTAACAAGTCAATCATTGCCGCTATTGTCATCGGCTTCGCAATAATCAGATAGTGTTGAATTGTTTCCGGAAAATGTGTGGTTATTAAATTAATTAATTCTATTTCTCCCATCGGAGGGTCAAGCATCTTACATTTTCTAGCTATAGCCATAAAATAATTAACCATGCATTGATCCTTATGCGGGTTATATTTCCCATTACTCAGTTCCAGTCTTATATTTGCCTGCCTGCTAGCTCCCCAATATCTATTTAAGAAAATTTCCTTAAATGTCCGATAATCATTACTTGATCCTACTGATAACTCTAACCAGTTTGAAGCGTTGCCTTTAAAACATTTTCTGACAACCGTCATCTTATATTCCTCGGGAATACCTTTTACAAGAAAATACTCTTGCATGCTATTTATAAAAGCCTTGGGGTCATCAAATTCTTCGTTTTCAAAGGTTGGTGGTGAAATTTCATTCAAAACATGGTTGGGCCATTGCAAATGTGGACTATTGCGTGCATTAACATTAACATTTGTATTACTATTACCTGAGGTACCAGCATTTAAATTTAACATCGGAATGTCCGCGGACGCATTATGCATCGCTTCGTCCCGTGCTGCTACCGTAATAGTATTACTACTCACAGAATCACTAACATTGTCAGACATACATATGTTATTTAATCTTTCTTTCAGTTTGTCATTTACCTCATCTACACTCACAGCTAATCTCCTAGTTTCCCTCTCTGATTGCTCTAATCTTTTCCTACAGATTTCTAATTCCTTGCAATTAATTTCCCTTTCCTTAGCTAATTCAGTAGTTATTTCCTCCCTTAATTTTCTATTTTCTTTCTCTACATTCTTGTTAACTGTTTTAATCTCTTCCCTAACCTGTTCCTGACTTTCCCTCATTTCAATTCGCACATTTTCAATTTCAATTTTAACCTCTTCCTGATTATTTCTAACCTCACTTCTTACATTTTCTATTTCATTTCTAACTTCCTCCTTGAAATTTTCTAAAACGTTCTGTTGTTTCTCAATCTTATTTCCTATTTTGACTAAGTCCGCTGTTAAGTTCTCCCTCGTATTTTCTACCTTTTCTGTTAAATCTTTCTGACTTTTTTCTACCTTTTCCTTAATCTCTTTCTGACTTTCTGTTAACCCCGTCAAATCTCTCTGACTCTGATCTACCTTTTCTGTTAACCCCGTTAAATCTTTCTGACTCTGATCTACCTTTTCTGTTAACCCCGTCATCATTGACATAAGTGATTTTAATATTTCATTAGTCTCCATGCTTCCCCCTGTTTCTTCTCCCTGATTTTGTATATTCGTATCAGCTACTCTGTCCCTTGCATTATCTACATTACCTCCCACTCTCTCATCACCCTCCTGCACTTCCATATTTATATCTAATTGCTCGATCATTTTCCCGTTCCTTAAATACATTGACTATATACTACAACACTTAGATAAAATTCTCACTCAGTACCTTAATCAGCTTGCTGCACTGCTATTCGATGTGGATCCTCTCGTTCCTGCTGTGTCCTGGGTCACCTTCCCTGGAGTTCACGACCTTTGTTGTTCAGCTCCCTGAAGTTCTCCGCATACCTTATTCTGCTTCCCTGAAGTACTCTGAAGTTCTCGCTCAGCATTCCTGAAATTCTCTGAAGTTCACGTTCAGCATTCCTGAAATTCTCTGAAGTTCACGCTCAGCATTCCTGAAGTTCTCTGAAGTTCACGCAGCATTCCTGCAATTCTCTGAAGTTCACGCCACACGTTGGAGCGCCAATTTGAAGCATTTTTTATCACTCGATTGACTGCTTCGTATTATGGGTGCCTACGGCTGCTCACACATGAGTCTTAATCTCGGGTATCCGTGGTGGTTACAGAGAGCGATATTGTAGTTTTGTAAGAACCTTTATTTGTTTTATTTTTACACGTTTAAGCTTTGCTGAACAATTTTAAATAGAATAAAATATGCAGTTTCAAGTAATCGTTGGAACGAACTTTCACCGTGTTGCTTACATGTATCTCTCCCTCGTAACGATGCCTGTCTCCTACTGTCCCTCAGTCATTATCCTTTTTAGCTTCCCAAACATCCATAATGGCCCTCACTTCATTAAGTCAAGACTTTGCCCTCTGGCGAAACCCCTCGGGTTTCCGATACTTGGTAAAAATACAATAGCAGGCTCTTTTTTCTTTATGTTGAAGACCTTGCCAAACTAATTGTATCTCGTTTACGTTAATGTTTGGGACGTTCGCTAATGACCCTTGGTAGTGCCTTTTTGGCATCCCTTCACCTGTGGTACATATTCTTAACCCTTGGCTATTACTGGATTTTGTAGCTTTGATATATTTCGTGTATCATAAGCGCTATACAAAAAACTGCTACAAAGTCTATCACAGGAAAGTGAGGGACAAGCCGATAGTAGGAATATACAGTTGCACAATGAAAACATTTACAGGCCTCAGCCTGACTAGTAAATTGCATCTCGGAACTGCACATGCGATGCTCCGCCCACTTGTTCCGTAACTGTTTGGTTCCTTTCCCCACTGAGCCCTCTCATAGCGTGGCCAACTGGTAATCTGTCGCTGACCTCCCGATAGCCTTAGGCCATAGCCGCTGTCACAATCTTTTTATGTTACATATAGTTGCACATTTTACATTGTATGTTCATAAGAATAGTATTTCTGATCGTAACTGTTCCCTCGCGTTACGAAGGTGTCTGCTAAGAATTTCTCAGAGTTTAGTTCAAGTGTGGTGCTTATTTTATAATATTAAATTTTATTATTTAGTATGCTTAAATTTATGTATAGAAGTAACCTACTAATTTAATTAAAGGCAAAAACATTTCGAATATTCAACCGTTAGGTTTTAAATGTATTACAAAAATACTGTTCTGCAGTGTCGCAATCCTACGCTTTATACGGGTGTATTTATGTGTACATTATGCAAGCTTTCAATGCATAAATGCATACCAATACGAAATTATTAGAGCATAAAACTCCTGTATCTAGACAAGTTTGCTGTTCGAAAACCCGCACCAGAGCGCGCAGCAGCAATTAGGAGTCGAAAAGTGGCTTAGCAACTTGGATGTGTCCGGCACCGCCACACGCCATGAAACTTAGAAGCTCACTTGGATGATGAAAATGAAACGGAATGGAAGGAAAATTATGGAAAGGAAATTGTGGTGGGGAACTATCTCAACATTCGCCTGTCGATCAGGGGAAACCATGAAAAATCCAAGGTCAGAGTAGGCAGTGGACGGGAAGCGAACTTACTAAGTCTGTAGACAAACTAATAAGTGTATGTAAGAGTATTTTAAAATAAATATAAAAATAAACTATAATGGGTGGGGAAAGTCATGTAGAGGAAGTTCGGGTAATATGGAATACTCAAATTACTTGCTTGTTTGGTGCTGTTATCCAACGATTTCTACTAGAAATACATCAGAGATTACTATTACAGCCCTGAAAGCAGTCTCGCCTGGCTTGTGCGACATGTTGTTTGAGTGTGAACGATTATCTGATCTATCATCTAAAACGTTTTGGAGGTATGTTTTTAAATATTTATGAAAACATTTTGAGTGCATATTATAGGTATAAACTAGTATGATTATAAGAAAAGTTGAAACATTCGTGCTGCACAGGTCTTTCGTTTTCATTTTATTTTATTTTCGTGCAGTGACACTGTTTCAATATGGCGTGGTGGGTAATATGGAATACTGGTATCCCATATTACCCTCCTTTGCATCAAGTATAGTATAATACCTGCATTGTTTCTTATGAATAAAATGTATAACTTTAGAACTTTTTATAATGCATTTAAATTTTTTCTGCAAAAATACCAAACTAAGTCGCACTAATGGGAAGAGGATATTCCCTCGGGTGGAGATGCAACGTGCATTTTCTATAGTGGCAAATTTCGGAACATATTAAAGGGGAAGTTTGGGTTCAGTGCCTAATCTGTAACATGTGGGCACACAATGAGGGCGCAGGAGTGGAAAATCTTGATTATGTTTGCGATTTCTGAAAATGAATTAAATAAAACCATCACTATATTTTGTAGCTTATGTTCATACTATTATAATCCAAGTTTTATCAAGAAAGAAATAAGCTCCTATGTAAATTTGTTAGTTGAAAAAAAAACTTATTAATTGCGAAATTTATGTTGTATTCCATATTACCCTTCCTATTCCATATTATCCGCAATTAACAATTGCCCACCTTTTTATCGAAACTTAATAACAAATTCTAATTTTTTGTTCAAAGTAACTTATAAGAAATGTCTAAAAAGGTTCAGTTTATTCACTAAAAACGTAATTAGTCAAGTTATAATAACATTACCTCAAATATGGTGGAAATAAGGACTAGTATTCCATATTACCCGAACTTCATCTAAGTGTATTAGATTAGATGTTTGCTTTATACATTAATTCGTCATTCTCCATAACGAGGAACGTGTGTACGGTATGACAGTGTTGCATATTCTCATACCGCATACAGTAGAGAAAGCGAAAATCCGATTTCAGTCCAGGAGCTAACATTCTATCTGCTTTAAAGCACATTCGACATCCTCCCGAAAGTAAACGTTTAGCAGGTCTTCGCCTTTGTCTGCATCGCAAGCATAATTTTCAATGTTTAATGTAGGAGTCATTGTGTCGTCTTGAACATTAAAGCGTAATGTCCAGCGCCTTTTGGACAGGACCGTCACCTACCCTGACGTCCTCTGTGTGATCCGCTCTTTTGTTTTCATTATCTCGCCATACCTAGGCGTCGGGACGTTGATGAATATTAAACCACACAAAAACACGGTAGCGTCACATACCAGGTAAAAACCTCCCTTCCGCGAAATGAAAATTAAAATGCACCCTTTCAGATCGTCTTCATTTCCATTACATCGACTATACTAGACCATTTAGACCAGTGAGGAGCACAAAAAGTTGTTTTGAATTTAAACTAAATTAATCTGTGTTTAACAAACCATTCCCACAAAAACAGTTATTTTAGCCACAGTGTGTTAATTAGAAAAAATATCTGCGTATAGTTCCCACCAACTCATTTATAGCCAGAACAGAAAGAATCAGAGATCACTTTAACAATCTGATAATTTACATTCATATAACGGACTCTACCATCTATCGTTTATTAGAACGTATGCGAACTATTCTTACAAAAGTTTATTTATGCAATCCTGGCATTAAAACGGCCTATCATGAAGGCATAAATCCTGCGAAATTAGCACATTTCTGGCACCAGAACATGAATGACGTAATTAACTTGGCAACAAGACAGCAATGACGTTATCATCACATGTTTCTCCAATGTACCTTTAAGAAAACCTGAAATCATCACGAGCGCCAGCAATGTGGTTTCATTAGTCAATTAACACATTTTCGTTTCTCCATTCACAAAACTGTTCATATCGATTTTTTTTAACATCTTTTGATTTATCTGGAATTAATTAACTCTCACCACTCTTGGCTTCATTCAAAATGTCAAGCGGAATATAATGCATATTTTCGATAGTTTTGTTACCACCTTCAATTTTCCTCTATAACAGGGCTGACGAACGTTACTCCGCAAGTGTGAAAAGAGGACTTTCCCTCCATAACTGCAGTAGCACGGTTTAGCTAGAACCGACTTTCGCTTTGCTTTCCCCGCTTTTCCGCTTTCGTGGTTCACAAAGTGAGGGGAAGTAGGGGAATGTGTTCACACCTGGTGAGTAACGTTCGTCAGCCCTACTCTATAAGCGTTAGCGCGCTCGCCTACCACCTAGGCGGCCCGGGTTCGATCCCAGGCAACCGCATGTGGTATTCTTGGTGGACGAAGCGGCGTCAGGGCGGGTTTTCTCCGGGTGCTCCGGTTTCCCCCGCCATCTCATTCCACCGGTGCTTCATCTTCATTCCATGTATCATCAGTGTCACCGCCTGCGGTGCCGTAGTAGTAAAAGCGGGCGTTAAACACTACAAACAACTCTATAAGCGTTGAAACAAATGAGAAACATCTGTTTGGCAACCATATTACGTATATATCTGTAATTTCTGATACATTATAATTTTTCAGTTAGCAAATTTATTATTTTTACGTATTTTAATGCTAAAATTTCTTAAACCTTGTATGTAACATGTGTGTAATCTTTTCATTGTGACACTTGCAAAAATTAGTTCGTAGGCGAAAATTTATACTTGTGTCACAATCAGTCAAATTATAGGCTAGTTACATAAATAATCACTGTCCATCTACTTTATTTTACTCAAAATAAACCTTTGCAGAAATAGTTACATTACACATTTCATTACAGATTCAAAGGAAATAACTATATCTAATTTTTAAAACCTGGACGCTATATACTACCCTTAAAATGTTATCTTCTCATGCACTCGTACGAAATAACTGAATATCTAAGGAACTTAAAAGAATGGCTAAGTAATGAACAACTCGAACCAAAAATAATGCATATCTCAAAAATGTTTCACGCCACAAAAATGGTTCTTTGAAATAAACGGTATGTTATAATGATCTGTTGTTAGTAAAGTTTTGTTAGTTCACGTTTTACAATTATGTAAGATTATACCAATTTTTTTCAAATGAAAGGGACCTAAGATTTACTCCCAGAAAATGCGAGATATACATTTTATTTATGATATCAAAATGGGCACTTTAATCAAAATCCCTACGGCCGGTTTTAAGAAAATCGAAATTTTCACAAACTTTTCGTGAGAAGGCTAGTTTGGGGTGGGGATTTTGTTAAACACATTGGTGTCGCATCTTTGGAAGATGTATTCTTTTTAAGTTGTTCAGAAACACACACACACACACACACACACACACACAAACACACACACACACAAACAAACACGCAAGCACGCACGCACACAGACAGTTTTCTAAAAATGCTTTCTTATAATTCAGGGCCCTCAAAACATGTCTTTTCGGTGAAATCTTGGTATCAGTGCACTGTCTACTTATTAGGTACATGGTAAGGAAATAAAAATGATACCCTGCTACATTCTATTGAACTTCTGTTAAGAGAATTACATTTTATTACACAGTTCATTATAGGTTAACAAGAATACACTAAACCAAAGTGACAGTCACTCCATAAAAACGGTTCGATATGGGATGGCTTTGGAACGAAGTTGAAAAAATTATGATGTATTTGAAAATGAAAACCATCGCTAAAGCAGCAAAAACTTGTTTGACATAAACAGTGTGTTTTACGGAGCTTTGTGTAGTAAGATTATGTGTATATCCTACGGTTTACTAAGTATATAAAAGTCATTCAGAATGAAGAGGACCTCACAGACTATTCCAAGAAAATTCAACGTCAACATTTTATTTGCCACGCAAATATTTAAAACGTAAATATTTGAAACGTATGGCATTTTAAGAAAAGCATCCTTCATTCTGGATGGCTTTTGCATTACTGGTATACCGTAAAGAGATAGACAAAATCTTATTGCTCAAGAAATGTAGATCTCGTTAAACCACATGATGATGTCCAATACATGTGTGTGTTTGTGTTTGTATGTGTGTGAGTGTGTCAGTCTGTGGACAACATAGCTCACAAACGAAAAGTCGCTTAAAAATCAAAGTTGGTACTTAAGTTTCACATCTTTTAAGGATGCGACACGCAGAGTTTGAAGAAAATTCCTCCAGCCTGAACTACCCTTTACATGGAAAATGTTTCCAAAATTTTGATTTTCTTGAGAATGGCTATAAGGATTTTAATTAAAATGCCATTTGTTTAAGATACTTTTATGACACATGAAATGTATATTTTAAATTTTCTAACTGTAGCCCACGTAGTCCTGTTTACTCTGGACGACTTTTGCATAACTGGTAAACCGTAAGAGATGGACCAAATCTTATCTAGCTAAAATACACAATTTATATCTGAATAAATTTGTTTCTAGAGTGAACCATTTCGGATATGTTTCTTGTTATTTGTGTGAGTTTTGAGGAATATATAGTTCTGTCAAATGGAACACCTTTATTCATATTTTATGTGTTAATTGTGCAAAGCGAACGGAATTTGAAAGCTTTAAAAGATTTGACTATCGCTCAAAGCCTATTGTATTCCCATATTCCCCTTGTACCTACAAGGAAGTGATCAATAAGATAATTTCTGCAAATGTTTATCTCGACTAGCATAAAGGAGATAGAAAAATAAGAGTGTATAGGAATAGTTAGTAGAAGAGTAGAGAAAGTCATGTGAGTGCAACATATCAGATTATTTTCCCTGGTTATGCAAAGAGAATTGAATTTGAAAGCCATCACATAGTGACCAGCTCTTAAAGATTTGACTGTCGCTTAAATCTGAGGCACAATACCTCTGTTCCCATTACATCTAAATGCAAATGTTAATAAACTCATTTATGTGTACAAGTGTTTATCTCCGATAACATGAAGTAGATAGAAGAATAAGCTTTTGTAAGAACAGCTTTTTTGAAAAATGGGTAGAGAAGGTAATGTGAATGTACAAAAGTATTTAAATGAGCCTATACTGAAGCCTGTTAGTTGTTTAGAATTCCAACGCTGTTTTTCTCGCTTCCTGTTTCTTTTATAGGTTTTATAATTATGGGTATAAAAATGTTGGAAGCAATTTTACTTTATTGATCATCATTGAAGGAATATTAATTAAAATATCTAACACACTAAAGTTAGTGAGAAATATTGTTTCCTTAAGGTTTATAATTTTTTTTTTTTTCTGAAAATGAGAACAAAAAATGTTCTCCCAAATACAGAGTGGAAGTGAAATAATCCCTCAGACTGAAGGAGGTGAGAGAGTGGATGTTAACTGACAAAAAATTCTAATAACTTTTTAAAATTAAATACACCGTAAACTACATAATCGCGTTTAAAGGTGAGAGTGTGTGGCAACGTGGCACAGCCTGTAGATTGAATAATCAACTTCTACCGGCGGATCAATGAACTATTGTAATGCTCTATAAAAATCATTTAAAGTAACGTTAGCCGTGTATGAAATTCAGATGTTTTATTGTGGTGCGCCCGATATCAGAAAATTACGTGAAAAAGTGAGGTTATGGCTGACTGCCCCGTATGAAAACAAATAACATTCCGCGTGATCTACACTGATATCCGTAGAAAATAAACACAGCTAATGACATGTTACTAGTTCTAATACAATTTAGAAAGGAACAAATTGTGGATTTTTTAAATTCAATTTACACAAAAACCTTTGAATCTATTGAAATACACGAAAGGAAAAAGTAGTTTATTTAATTTCCTATGAATGTAGCCATACATCAAGAACCTTTAATCAATATTAATTCAGCTAGTTGATGCAATTTTTGATAAAAGTATTTTTCCTAGAAAACTATAAACTTTTCAGCTAACTCTTTCTTGTTATTCAGAATAAAAGAAATTCGCTGTTAAAGTCTGACGGATTATTTCACTTCCATCCTGTGTAGGTTAACATCAAAATATATATTTATATTAGCAGAGTTTTAATTTTGTTGTCGTATGGATCGTTTTTTACATTAAATAAGTAATTAGTCAATTAAATCGAAACCTACTAGAGCAGGGGAAGACAACTTCGGGCCGTGTGACGTATTTTAACGAAGAGCCAGCTTGTACGTTCGTGTGAAGTTAGGCGAGAGCGGTGTGTTACTATGCTGCCTAGATCTAACCTGCAGTCTTCGGTTACAAATGTGCCATACATTACGCCCTAACATTGACAAACTAGTTAAAGAAAAGTGAAACGGCAAATGTCGGAAAATGTCCATAATTGTTCTGTATAGATCTTCTCTAGCGCAGGAAAAATAGTTATAATATCTGTTCTATTTTCGTTATATGACTGTTCACATAAACTAGAATTTATATATACGGCATAAAGCCCAAATGTAATCATTTATAATATGCGTCTATTCCGTAATTGAAACAGCATTAAAATTACGATGTACCGTATGCCATTTCCTCTTTCCCGCTGTGACGTCACACGTTCAACTGGCCATCGATGGGAGCATGTGAGCTCAGTGAACTGACGCCACAGCAGCGATACCTGTCTTCCCCTGTACTAGAGTTACTGCGAAAACTATTCCACTCATACGTGACTTGCTTGAAATCAATCATGTGTAGAACAATTTGAAATTTCAACCAAATTTATCAAACTTATCAAATTTCATTATCACCTTCTTTGAAGTTTAATTATCATCTCCTCTGCTTTTCTGATGTGATCAGGTTAAAGAGTCTAGCTGCACTGTCCTACAGATGCGCAAAAGCTTAAGTAATATGACGCAACAGAGCCGCTAGGTTTAAATGTCAGAAATGGCTGACTCTCGTTTTGGAGAAGCATCTAATGCAGAAATAGATGAAATAATTGGAAGGGGGAAACCTCAGAACACACAATACAACAGGAAGTACGTTTGAAATCACTTTGACAAACTTTGTATTGAAATAAATTCAGAATTAACAGCAGATAGTCCAACTACTGACATTGCTAACACCTTAAAAGATTGGAGCATCAATATGATAATCTTTAGGCCGTGCCAATGGACGCTGATGTATGTACGCCTGTTCCATGTTTCTTTTATGCGGTTAGTAATTACAATACAGCATTTAAATAATATTCCATAGGCTATATCATCCTTTAATTCGTGAAATAGTCTTAAGAAAGGCAACACGTGATAGATAAATTCTCTAGATAAACTGACAAATCACTCGTGGCATTACTTATGAAAATTAGTGTACTTGCTAATAATTACAGTGGAAGAACATGTATTCATCAATGTAGAAGTTGGAGATTACCCCTTTGTGTACCCTTACATCAATTTTCGCGCAATTTTCCCCAGTGTTTCCTGTTTTAGCCCTACATTAGCATGATATTACTCTTCCTGCTGTAGCCGTAGAAAGTTTTCTTAACATGTGAAACAGGTTTCGAGTGATGCTCCTGGCGAGATTCGAATAAAAAGCGGTCTGGATGCTCGAGGATAAACGCTGCGAGCCAGAAGGTTACTTTTGGTCTCGTTTCCGCCCCTCAGGTTGTTCTCTTCAAGGTGAACAGCTGTGTGTTCCTCTGACGAGAATGTGGCTCTAAGGAATGTGTGTGACATCCACAACTCTTGTGTTTTCTGAGAAAGATTACGGCTAGAGTTTCAGCATAACAACAGGGCTTAGGACTCAGAAAATATACGCTCTTGTGTGCAATGATGGGATATTAACTTTGGGATCACGTCAAGAGGGACTCGGGGGGCGCTAACCACGTTCCACCCTACACTACTGCACCCCACTCTTGAAGTCCATTGTGGGAAGAGATGCGGGATGCGAAGGCAGGCCTTGGCCCTGCATGAGCTGTTACACCGGGGAGTTTAGTTTTAGTTCTCTTTATACAATTATTATTGATCATGTCTTGCTAACGAACTTGATTACAACACAAATACAAAGGAAATACAGCAAAACTTTCTCACATGAGGTTATTAGAAGATTTTGGCATCCAGAAGCCTCACTGCGTACATCTACAGAATTGGAATAAGGGCTGCTCAGAAGTTTGGACACTGTTTCAGTACATCTACATCTTTATACAGGGTGTTTACCCATAAAAATGTGGTTCCGTTGCATATTTTTCTAAAACGCCTCACATCTCAACAAGTATTTGTTTCCGGACATATGTATGTTTATAGGAACTTTAATTTTAGAGAGGTAGAAATGGAACCGAAAAACTCAATTTCACAGCTGGGACTTGAAAGTCTCAAACATTGCCCATACACGGCTTATGTGTTTAAAAACACCAACAGTAAGTCTTTTGCCATAAATACATAACATTTATTCTAGTTTTGACCTATCCCAATTCCTGTTGTAATATCGGATATTTTTGTAAACGTCCTGTATATAAAAAAGCAATTTCCGTGCGTTAGTCTCGCAAAAACCCAAAAATGGCTCGACCGATCTGAGTAACTTTGTTTTTTGTTTTGTTCACCTTGATACTGGGATGGTTTAAAACAACTTTAGGAAAACGACAAAGGAACAGCCAAAAAGTCGAAATTGGTAATTTTGAATGGGAATTGCTGCTACAGATTATTTTCAATATATGACGTTTCTGGTGGAACTATCATTTGACAATTGCATTTATTACATTTAAAATAGTTTTTTCGTAAAAACTGGTAGTGGATTTTGAGAATAGATTTCGTTAAATCGAATTTAATTACATTTTGCGAACTTTCATTTTTATCAGTCATTCTATTAAGGTAAATTGACTTTGCAAACTTAGAAATTAAAAAAAAAGTAATTTAGTTTTGTTTTAGCGAGACTTAGGGCAGACTTGAACATGGTCACAAAATTTGCTTTAACGAAACTAGAAAACACGCTGAGAAATCAGACTGTATAGCCGGTCACATAAATACCACAACATTATTTTTACAGCAGGAAAGAGATTAGTAGTGGTTAGCTATCAGTCGCCATTAAATTTTGTGTCAGTAATAAAAAATCATTGCTGATGCGGCGGATTGGTAAATAAACATAAAATGTGTGAGTTTCATGGGGTGCAAAGTAAAACAAAAAGAATATATTTTTGTTGAGTACAAGCATTTGAAAGGACCGCTGTTGAAGGACTTACATCGCTTTTCAGTTTTACTTTACTATACGTGTATGTAAACCGGTTACCAGGAGAAACAGCACAGTTTCGATCGCTTTGCAAGTATAAGGAGCAGATACAGGTTTGTGTACTGGTTAGTTTTTTTTAATTTCCACAGAAATTAAACCGCAGAAAAAAGAAACACTTCTCGAAACATCACATGTTGCTGCATAGAGAAGGGATTGGAAATGGAGAGAAGCAGAAAAAGGAAAAATTAGTGAGGGGAAAGAGGGATAGAAACAGAGATGCAGAGTGAGAGGGTCAATGGTTCTATCTTCGTCTTTCATCCTTTAACCTAGAGCGTCATATCGGACGGAAACATTGAGATAGCGGGAGAGAGAGAATAGAAACCCTCTGCATTTACGAAAAACTGGTTTTAATAAATGCGGCACAGAAATAAAATAAAACGATCAATATTTATTCCTAAACAAATTTTGGCGAAAGGATGCAATTCTTTACAATAATTTAACATCTCATAATCTTTTGTTTCTAATATTCAAATTGCATGAAGTTGTTATAAAAATTGGGGGATATTCAGCAGTGACTTTAAGGCATATTTAATTCCGAAATACCGACACCAGTATACTAATGAAGCTTGTTTTACTAAACCTTTACATCGCTTGCAGATGAAATTTGATTTTAATTAAAATGCCATATGTTTAAGATATTGTTATAGCAAGTGAAATGTATATGATGAATAATATGAAAAATGTCTCTTATTGTCCTTTAATAAATTAAGGGAATATAATGTTTGCAAAGAATAGTCTTGTAGTATAAATAGCTTCTTTTGTGTATGTTTCCAAAAACGCAAGTAAGTTAGGATGTTTTAATTTATACAGCAGAATGTCTGCACTAGAGAAAGCCTCACATAAGTCCTTATTAAAGACTAACAGCTTCTTAAATGGTTTTCTGTTTTCAAATACTGCATCACTTGAAAACCTGTCTCCGCACTTATATGTCGTAATTAAAAGCTTAAAAAAGTCGTTGAGTTCCACCACATTCATGCCATGACATCACGATATGCAATATATTATTTACATTCAAGAGCAATGTCTTCAGGATTAGTAATCTTAGTTATTGCTAGTGCCTTGCTAAAGCCATGTCTTTGTAGATAAACATTTAGACTAAGTTGTGTTATGGTCATGGCGCGGCGTTAGGTTTGCTGGAATTGTCAGTGATTCAAGATATGAAATTTTTGTTACTGTAAGCTTACGACATCCAACAGAAATGAACCCAATTTGTACTTGTTTTTTTAAAGTAAATATCTATACAGTATGTTTACTTATATACAGGATGGAAGGGAAGATATTACATTCCTTCTAATATGTGCTTCATAGAAGCATTACAAACAAAAAATTCCAATGGCATTTTGTTCTTTGATCAGCCGATTTCGAAAAAATAAGTACTTTTTTATCCAATTTGGATGCGTAATTCCACAAGAATGTACGCAGATAATAGTACGTTACATGTAAGATGCGTAGAGTAACTTACTTCTGACATAGCTTCGGTAGTAATTATGGGACATCAACATCAGTTAAAAGACGTGACGTGAAGGAATACTACGAGCAGCTCTTTCAGATGTGAGGTAAGTCAACAACGTTGCGTTGAGGTTGATCGGGCACCTTCGTGTAATGTTTTGGAAGCTAACGCTTCTGATTGGCGTACACTCGAACAGTAAACACGGCAGGACAAGGCAGGGTGTGAGTTTGTTTTCAAGACGCACCATTACGGTGTTTAGGTACTGAGCTAGAGAAAGTAGCACCCACACAATCTGCAGTGTTGTCACTTGTTTTCGACAAAACTAAAATATCTCCGTAGAAAATGGTCAGAGACAAAAACGCTAGATACAAAATGTGCTCCAAATACCGAGATCTACCACTGTTTTAAATTAATGTGCCCTTCCACCCGGCATAGTATATTTGCTATATCTATATACTGTATTTGCTCGAAAATAAGACCCTCTCTTTTTGAGGAAATTATAGTCGAAAAACTTAAAGGGTCTTCCAGACGGGTATTTCGGAAAATGAAAATCAGAAATCTATTACTGAACTATGAATTTAATACCTACGTTTTGTTAAACATTAACTATTGTCCTTATTCGCATGTTGTTTTGCTAATTCGCGCCCTTTCATTTGCATAAATTCACAGGTTACCACACAGCACTCTCTTCCCTTCCACCCACTCTTTCACTGCATCATCCACTGCAGTGTGCTGTCTTTTTTAGGGCCACGCACATACCGAGTTTCTTTTTCAGTGGCTTTAAGTTTAACGCTCTGTTTTCTCCAGTAACGAATCATGTTTGGTTGTACCAAATACTCTCGACCTGCTACTCATAAAAATCTTTTTCAGCGAATTCCAAAACATCTAACTTAAAACCTATAGTGACAATTTTTCGTGAATTCATCTTACCGCTAACACAGGTACAAGAAAAACTCATTTTCTATAAAGTTGTTGCTGCTGAACCAAAGAGCTTATTTTACTGGTAACACGAAAGCCAGTAGAAGGGTTGAAGCTACTAACGAGTGAAGGTCAATGTTTAACTCCCCGCTCCTTTCTCCACAAACAAGTGAAACGTAAAACTCGTCATTGATCAAACATCTGTATGTACAGTAACAATGAAATTCTGAAGAGTTGTTTTTACCTGTCTTAAATTAATGTTTGTAACATTCGTATACGTATTTCTTGTTTCCAAAATTTGTCCGCTAAACTCTGCGGCTCTTACAATCGAGAGCGTTTTATTTTCGAGTAAATGCCTTATTTTCCTGTGAAAATCAAAATATATGTAAACAATGTAGAATAATTGTAGCGATACACTCTAAATATTGTGGGATTAAGAAAGTATCCATAGTATGCAAAAATATGCCGTATAAAATTTAGATTTTCGGACTCGGGAAGCATTACTTCCTGCGCATATTATAATATGAATACGGTTTAATAAAAAAGAAAAAAGTTGATGTTACTTACTTATCCTAGCCACGTGTTATAAAGATGCGTGCCTTCCTGGGTAGAGTCACAGCAATGCATCAAGTATACTTACAGAGCGTTAATATGTGGAATCATTTTGTAAAAATGCAATTGTCTGGTTTTTACTTTCTCTACTACGTATAGTAAGTAGGGGAAGTATTATATTCGACTCAAAAATCCGATGTCGAGATTTCACCGGAAATATATGTCTTGAGGCCCCCTGAATCCAGAAAGGTATTTTTGGAAAAAGATCTCTCTCTCTCCCGCTGTGAGTGTGTGTGTGTGTGTGTGTGTGTGTGTCTGTGTCTGTGTGTGTGTGTGTGTGTGTGTGTGTGTGTCAGGCGCGGCTCCTCAGGGTAGGCAGGGTAGGCATTGCCTACCCTATCGTAATACATCAACAAATAATGTTTAACTATGATTCTGCATTTTATCATTTGAACCGTCATTTTCCCCTAAATTGCAGTTCAAGAAAAGTTTTCTTGGTTATAATGACCAGCGCATGGTCAAATCCTTTAATCTCAATTCCGATTCATCAAAACTGCGCTGCGTGTTTGAAACGCGCGGCAGAAATGATACGCATGGAACCTGGGTAGTGGAAAGCCGGCTAGCTTAACCTCTGCCTGCCCGGCCCCCTTTCCTCAGTACGAGGCCCTTGAATAGGGATAAGGAAACATTCGGTCTGTATATGCACTCCGAGCATGCGTAGACGCGTCTGCCAGCAGTCCGAGCACTTGCCGGCCCAAATCCGAATTTATGCGACATTTTCCGAACAGCCATACTCCACGAACGAAGGTCTCAGAGATCTGCATCCGTCGTTATCTCTGTGTAATACCAGTATGACCGACTTAATTAGTGAACTATTACAAATTTCGCTTTCGCGGCGCTTGACAATGAAAAGAGGAGTGTTTTAGCTATTTAACAGAAAGCTGCAGTCAGACAATTTTTCAATTTCTTAATCTATTTTAGTCACGGGCGTCGCGAAACGGGGGCAGGGGGAGCCACGGCCCCCTCTTGGAAGTTGGTGAACTTAATGTGCAGTCAGTTACTGACTTTTAAACTATTATTTTAATTTTGATGTAAAGAACAGTTTTTGTTTAGCACAAATTAACACGGTTATCTGCAACAAATACTATAAATTTTGACAGTAAAATAATGATTTAATATTATATGATTGCAAATTTCCAACATGTGTCCCCCCCCCCCCTCCCTGGAAAAAAGTCTGCCGACACTCGTGATTTTAGTTTTGGCGGTAATTCGTCCGTAAGTCACACTCATTCACTCTGCTCTTATTAAACAACCAAACAATATATTGTTTACGTTATCCGCAATGACTTCGCCCCTATATTTCGGATAAACGGGGTTTATTATTATTATTATTATTATTATTATTATTATTATTATTATTATTATTATTATTATTATTATTATTATTATTATTATTATTATTATTATTATTATTATTATTATTATTATTATTATTACTATTATTATTATTAATATTATTATTAATATTATTATTAATATTATTATTAATATTATTATTATTAATATTATTATTATTAATATTGTTGTTGTTGTTGTTTGTTGTTACTGTTACACTTTGCCTACCCTAAAATTTTGACTGCGAGCCGCCACTGGTGTGTGTGTGTGTGTGTGTGTGTGTGTGTGTGTGTGTGTGTGTGTGTGTGTGTGTGTGTGTGTGTGTGTGTGTGTCTGTCTGTCTGTGAACAGCGTAACTAAAAAACGAAAAGTCAGTTAAAAACCAAAGTTGGTATTTAAGTTTAGTATTTTTCAAAGGAAGCGACACGAAGATTTTCAAGAAAATTCCTCTATCCTAAACTACCCTTTGCATGGAAAGTTTTTCGAAAACTTCCATTTTCTCAAAAATGTCTAAAAATTTTGATTAAATTCTGAGAAAATAAAGAAAGTCTATTGAAGTTGCTATTGAGGTGGGGTATGTGCTTCAAAACCTTCGTATTGCGTCTGTGGAATACACTGATCTCAAATACCAAGTTATTATCCCAGCTTTCGTTTTTTTCCCCTTTCTTTCTTCTCTCTCTCTCTCTCTCTCTCACTCTCCCTCCCTCTCCCTCTCTGTCGTACACACATGGACCTTTTTTCTAAAAATGTTTTTCTTTAGACTCTGGTGACCTCGAAATATGTATTTCCAGTAGCCGGAATGCGCTACCTTGTGTAAACAAAACGAATTGAGTAAAATGCACTGTTCGGTACCATCTCTCTGTTTCTTATTGTCTAACGGTGTCTCCAAGGAGTGAGGCAAACTAGTGACCACTGGCTATCGACTGTTGCAATACGGGGCTAGAGGCGTGACGCTGTAACGAGGACAAGGAAAGTGGGGTGAATGGTAGATACACCAGGCTTCGTGAGAAAGTCACGTTTTAATTTTCTTTAGATATATCTCCAAATTCTTAATGCCAGTTATGGAAATGGTTGCAGATGTTGCTTAAAATAAGCAGCATTTATTGGGTTAAACGTTTCTGTGTTATAAGAAAATCTTTGACTTTGTCCTTAGAGTCACAAAAACGTGTAAAGCTTTACAGTAAACAATGCAATATTACATTAAAAAATATAAAAACGTTTAATCCTACTACAAATTCTCCATATATGTATACTGGAATTAAAATTCGTATCGAAATAGCTCTAAACATGTTTGTCTAATGTTTTATATTATAATACAGTTTGTGCTTTTGAATGAAACGGTTTCTTCTAATACTTATGCAATAAACCGCCTTTCTGGGGTGATATTAAAATTTAATTGCATTTCTGTGAATTTGCATATTTTTTGAAATTTGTAGAACTCCGTTGCCATCTTGCCATAGACCAATAATCTGGCCACGTGTTGCTTCTGGTGTATACAACATGGCAAGCAACATTTGTGCTTAGTGGTAACGATTTAGTGAGTCATCAGAGGCAATCAATACTTCCTTTTCATGCCGACGTGTCATTGGTTGTAACTGTGTCCAGTCAGTAGCATAAATACTCCTGTCCTTGGAGAGGGGTAAAGAGAGGGAAAGAAAGAGAAGCTACCAAGGCCTCGTTAAATAATATGATACTCTTGCATTTTACTAAATTCACTTTCTGTACATGCGAATGTTAGATACGTGATAGAGAAAGTAAAATGGTGACATTTCTATCGAGCATGCATATACGACTCTTAATTGCACCGATTTTAATAAAATGTTAGATGTATTGGCAAAGTTTGTTCGCACCCACTCTTTTGCGGTGGTTGAGAGTTGTTTCGTGCGTGCGTGCGAAACCCAGATACAAAGGAATGTATCGCATTTGATTATGGCTTTTAACGAAAATCGGAGCCTAGGCGAGTTGTTTAATGCAGTTTTTGTCTCCAGTTTTAAGGTCAGAGACGATAAATCTCGCAGCCAGTGAGATTCTGCTGCAGGATCATTAGCTGAGGAGTGGTGTATGACGTCATTTAATGTGCGCCCGCCCGCGTGTGTTACAGCGTCCCTCAGGGCACGTCTTTTTCTTTTGTGAACCGGGCGGAAAGAATAAGTGCCAAGTTTTCCCTCTCTTTCGAGAAAGAAAGCAAGGAAAAGCGATGAAATTAAAAATGAAAGGAGTAGAGTTGTGCTGGTGTGCTTTGTGAGGACATCAGGACGAATTAGAACCGGGGGAAGAGAGGACTCATTCAAAATAATAACACCATTATCCCTGTAAGAACCGCAAGACAGAATTCTTCCATCTTCTAATATCATTTGATACGTATTTCATGTTATTTTAGGCTCAACTGTTTCTCGAAACGGCTCTATACTCGTTTTCTTTTCTCTTATACTCTTCTTTCCCCCTCTTCTCATCTCCTCTTTCTCATCTTTCTGTTCCCTTCTCAGTATTATCTTATCCTCCTCTTCCACTTTTCTTCTGAAACTCTCTTCTCTCATCCTGTCTTCACTTTTCTCCCTCCTCTCATCTCCTATTTCTCCTCTTTGTTCCCATTCCAGCTTCTCCAATCCCTTCCGCCGCTATTTCTGCAATTCCCGTCTATCGTTTTTATCTTTTCTTTCCATATCTCCTCTGTCTACTCTTAACATCTAATGTTTTTTCTCCTCTTTTCTTGTGGAACTCTCTTCCTATCGTTTTTATGCTGTTTTCTTCCCTTTTGTTATCCTTTTCTCATTCTCCTCTTTTGTTTTCTTCTGAGCTTCTATTGTCTTCTACTTCTCTCTTCAATCCTCTGATCCTATATTGTTGTTTTTTCTGCATTCTTTCGTGTCATACCTTGCCTTTCTTCCTCTTGTACTTTCCTCTCTTCATCTACTTTTTCCCCCCTTTGACATTGTATTTCTTTGTGTTTATATTTTTATCTATTTTGTATTTACCAATTTTTTGTTTTATTCTTTAGGTTTTGCTTTCAGTTTTACAGATTTTCTTCATGTGTTACAAATGCTTCTTTTGTAAATTTTCTGTTTTCTTCTCTTCCTTTCGTTTCTTCCTTTCCATTTTTATTCTACTTTATTCCTTTGTCAGAGTCCTGTTTATATTATACTTTATTTTGTTCTGCGCATCTTCTATCGTTTTAGTACTTTTGTTTCATTTTATTTCCTGTTAAGTATATTAGGGTTGCTTTCTCTCCATTTCTAGTTAAGTTCCCTTCCACTGTATTCCTTCTTTCCACTCAGACATTCCGTTTTAATTATTTTCTAGTGTCCTTGTGCACTAGGCAGTTCTCTCCTGTGTTTTGTATCAGTACCAGAAGGCTTTTAGTAAACACAGTACGGTTCATAGCGCCCCAAGGTTGTGGGAACAACACCATCTTTGTTGTGAATATATGCAGCATCATGAATGGAACAGAACCCGACTGGACAAACAGCTAGAGAGATGCTAATATTTGAAGGCTTTGGTTGTGCAAAGCACCCCCCTCCCCTGGCCCCTTCGTGTCCCGGACAGCTGCCTCTTGTTTGTGGTGGACATCTTCTAGCTTTGAGATCTGTGTGAATGGAGGAGGGAATACGTGAGAGTGACATTGCGGAAATGAGGCAACTACAGTTTACTGGACGGCATTAATTTTAATGTGGTACATTTGCATCCCTAGGCACTTGAAAGACAAACGTGGAACAAATTTGACAACCACGCCTTCTTTCAAAGGGGAACTTATTGCTCAAGTAGCTTAGCGAAGACAGTAAAAAGAACAACCAGATAAAAGTGCTATCCATCATCCTGCAAGTCCTTTCACGCATTTCCTATAAGAGGAGTCCTTCCGTTCTACATTGCAGGATGCGTGCCGTACGGTGACAGTAGTTAGAAATATAACCGACTTAAAGGACAGCAAGGGAGAGAAGAAAGACTTACAAATTGACCTTGAGGAGGTTAGCCGGGTCTGGGTGTAAACAAAAGCAGCAATGTAGGAAATGAACAAGTGAGACAACATGAGTGGGGAATCGAGACTCTTCGTGTTCTTGGTCGCCTAACGCCGGGATAACAATTAAAGGTTCCGGTTTTTCTTTTGGTAGTGTTTAACGCCCGCTTTTACTACTACGGCACTGCAGGCGGTGACACTGATGTTATATGAAGTGAAGATGGAGCACCGATGGAATGAGATGGCGGGAGAACCCGGAGAAAACCCTCCCCAGCGCCGCTTCGTCCACCACGAATCCCATATGCGGTTGCCTGGGATCAAACCCGGGCCGCTTTGCTGAGAAGCGAATGGTCTAACCACTCGGCTACGGCGCGACCTAAAGGTTCCGTTCATTCTCAAGTTACATCCTGAGGAGTAAGACAGAATGCTTTAAAGCTTGAAACTTCTAAATCTTGCAATTTTATCCGAAATGTTTTCAAAATTCTGTCATATAGCACTCTATCACTACCCTGCGTTTAGTATTTTGTTTTTAGTTTCATGCAGATATCTGTGATTCTGAGAAAAAGCTTTATTCTACTTTTATTGTGTTAATTAATCAGGTGGTTTCACACAATGCAGAAATGGAAATTTTGAAAAAATAAAAATATTACCATATTATTTAAATACTATATAATGTTAAAATCTGGCGTATGCTAAGATTTTATTCATTCTTCTGGTTGTTTCAGAAAAAATAATTAGCCTTTAAATAACATTTTTAGCAATTTATCCTCAGTGGTCGAATTAATTATATTATATCTTGAGCAATTTCAAATCGTGGCAAAAGCATATGTGAAATTTTTAAGTTCATTATTTGTAAGTTTCCGCCGAAAATTTGAACAAGATTGATTACGAACTACTATTATGTTATATCTTGAGCAATTTTAAATCATAGCAAAAACGTCTGCCAGCTGTTTAAATTTATTCTCTCTGAGTTTCTGCTGAAAATTTGAACAAGATTAATTATGAACTACTACGTATAGAACGTTTGTAATGCGCAAAAGTGTAAGAAAAACCAGTCCAGTACAAGGCAATGGAATTAAATACAGGCACACAGCTTTTGGTCATTTGTATTGCCGCCTATTGAAGTCTTAAATGGCTTTGAGAGCAAAACTAGAGTGTGCAATTAAAGCTGAGAGCTCAAGTATTTTTTAGTATAAAAATAAGTTATTTCATTTTTAAAAATATCTCCAATGTTACAGATGACCACTAGCTTTCTTTAATGTGCGATGCCTGTTTCTTAAACCAGTTTAGCGTTTATTCCCTTGTTTATTTAATGAATGGTAGTTGAAATAATAGATATAAACTTATGACAGCATATTTATTTTAAAAACTCAGTATTCTCCTATACGTAGGTATATTGTCTGTAAATAATTTATGGCATTCTACAATTCTATTCAATTGTAATTTTTGTATCTATCCTTAGACTAATTTATTATTTATATCTTGTTAAACTTCCTCATTTTGACAAGACAAAAACTGATAATAAAAAAATTAATAATTGTGCAAAATCAGTAATAATTACTGAATCATTTGCTACTTCATAATGGTCGATTTATGTGTTTTCTCAGCATTAAATCCCATTTTATATGCAAAACCGTACATAATTCCGTAACATCAAGTTGCGTGTGCATTATCCACTCATAAATACATGAGGTGACTAAAGTTGCTTGAAAGTACAAAAATATTACTGATTACGCATTCACTTTTGCACTTCAGTGCCTCATATCCCCCGAATTTTCGGTAACTTCTTCTGAATTTTGCTTGATTTTTTCGAAAGGCATTTTTTTTCATCCAAAATTGTTGGAATTTTGAATTTTCTGTTTCTTTGAGCACCCAGGAGGAGCACAGTGAACCTTCTTATTTGTAAATAACTGTACAATTTTAATGACATCAAGCGGAAATCCCAATACTATTATATACGGTGCTTTAGTTCCTATTTTATACAGAGTGTTATGGGTGTAATTCCAGATATTTAGATAAATGGTACCTTAATATATATCCACTTCGGTGTGTTAGTTATTTTTCTTTTTGCCTAACAGTTTTCCCACAAACCAATCCCATAATTTACTACCTGATGTGCTTTACATTGTCGTAACAGCACCGCCTGTGAGATAGACTACCCGTTTTGCTTCACACCTCAATGCGTGACCCACTGACCTAGATAATGTGGGGTCATTGTACTTGCACAAAACATTCGAACTCCGTTCCGATACAGCATTGGTTACCGCATTTGTGCTGCCACTCTGCATGATGTTTTCTCTGACACGCCTACTTGAAGGTACTCACCAACCTGCAAACATACTACTCTTAGTAAGTAAACTTATAAGTCCGCAAATTAAGCAAATATTGGTGTAATATTGTTCATAATTCTGCACTCAATTGCGAGTGCAAATATATACAGCCTGTATAATTCTAATAGGGTAGGAAGTATGCACACATTTGTAAACAGCCGGTACACCTGGAGGTATTGTTTAGATTTCCATGAATTATACGAACTTGTAGGCTGATTTTTCAAAGTGGTGTGGGATTTTGGCTTAAGTCAGCTTTCATAATCACTTCGCTAATCTGATTTAGGCCAGTTTTCACTGTGACTTCACTAATATGATTTAGGTCAGTTTTCACTGTGACTTCACTAATGTGATCGAGCTAGACATTTTTAGAAATTGTTTTATTACATATTTCCTGGTAGGTACAATGGAAAAAGAAGCATGCATAGGTTTAAGTGATAAATCTTTAAAGATCTAGTGGCTATGTAAATGGCTAATCCTCATCCCCTGGATCGGGGGAGGTCTATGATTCCGGGAGGGGAGGGGAAGAGGAGCCGGAGTACGAGCCACCATTGGAGAGTTCAGATCTGTAGTTGTTAGGAACCCTGCCCTCTGCCCACAAGTTCGACCGCCCTTCGTAGTGCGGCGCAGGCGCACATCAAAGCGAGCCTCGCGCGACTGCTTGTGAGTGCTGACTGACAGTAGAGCGCGGCAGAACAATCCGTTTCGAGAATGTTTGCAACACTTCTGGCTGCTGGCTTATTTGAAAAAAGGTTCGAGAAGGATCGCGTCGGAATTATCTTGAAGTGAAGCAGTTTTAGTGAGTGTTGAGTGATTGTGTCGTTAAAACAAGCTGATTATGAGACAGAGAGATTAAAGAAAACCAGAAAAAGATATTTCAAGGTTACGAGAAGACCGAACAGCTGTGGCTTGTAGGATCACAAATAATTATGGACAGTGTTAATACCGGTAAAAGAGAACTGTGTGCTTCAGTTTTAGAAGAAAAAATAAAGTGACAGAAAAAGTAACTGTGTGAATTGTAATTTTGTCACAATATCCTCTCACCTGAACGTTCCCTCCCCAGGGGCACCGTCAGAGGCATAGGCACAAAAGATCTTCTAAAGGTCAGGGTGCTATGTCCCCCCTCCAAACCTGACGTATCCTATCTATATGAATGGCTTTGAAATTCTTGCATGATTCTCTTTGCATGAATAGGAGAAAAAATAATATGGTTTCCTTTCTTGGAATTCAGAATTCCTGAGTTATTACATGCAAAGAAAACGGAATTTCCAAGCCACATTATAAAGACTAGCTTTAAAAGATTAGACTACCACTTAAACCCTACTATATTCCCATATTCCTCTTACATCTGCACAAAAAAAGTAATAATTTCTGCAAACGTTTAGTTTGACTAATATGAAGTAGATAGACCACTAAGAGTTCCAAGAATAATCTGTATTGGAGTAGAGAAAGTCATGTAAATGCAAAATTTCAGCTGTTTTTTTTAATTCAGGGAGCAACCAAACGTATTTCCAGTGAAATCTCGCTATCGAATTTTGGAGTGGAATGCAATACTTCCAGTAAAGCAAATACTGTACTTTGATTTTGTATTTTAAGTCGCCCTTTAAATCAGGGCACCAAACCATTCAACAACTTGTTTACTAGCACTGGCATAACCACCCTTTTTCAAGTAGCTTTCTTTCGACAGAAAATTTGTGTCAGTCAATTATTATATTATTCTGTGTTTCTTACTAAACAGGATACAACATGAAAATAATGGAGCTGATTTAAAATCACATTATTCGTGCCGTCATCTTCAACAAAATGTTTGAATCGTGCCTGCATTTAACAAGGTGGGTATAGTTCACACATACACCATACAAAGCTGTTGTCAGTTTGCAAGAAACAGGTGCACTTTACCTTGGTCACGAAATTAGCATCTGATTTGCATAGCAAGTTTCTTGAACGCTGCAAATGTCGTGTTGGCAGTTTACTTCTGACAAGGAACAAATCTGAAATCCGATTCTTTAACATCTAGCGAAGGAATAAACTGTGGTCTTCATATAACATGCAAAAGCTGTAAACAAGAGTATATTTCCTTATTTTGCGCGTAACCATGAAGCAATAACATAATATTGTAAAATTCGTTAAAAGCTAAACCTTCCTTCCTTCGGAGTTTTCATCTTTTATCATTGTCTGAAAGAAAATTCGACAATATTAAGAGTATGATACAAAAGAATCTGCTTTTCTGTCAGAACTTTCATCTGCAATTCAAACAAACCTTTCAACATTTCTGTCAACATTTATGTAACCAACGGATGAGTTGTTCTTCACTATTAATGTCAGGAGCTTCATTTAATATTACCTAAACAAAGAAGGCATCACAAGTGTCTTTCTTACCTCCATGTCATGATAGCACTTACACTTGAAATTAGGTCATTCTGAATATCAATTGAAGTTGCACGAAAAACAGTCAATTTTTCCAAGTGCTCTTTTGAAGAGGCATCATACATTGCTGTATATTTAAATACCAATGTAATAGCCTCTGTTTGAAGATCCTTTATTCTCATTGTGCGTATGAAAAGCAATTGCCTGTTTTCCTAGAAAACATACAGCCCGTATAATATGAGAAAGTAAAGCTCTATTCTTTTCCACTTCATTGTTATCTGTTCAATTTAGAGCTTGTACTAATTTTTCAATGAAAAGTCTATTCTTGAATTCAACCCGAACATCTTTAGTGCTGTTGCGCATATTAGGTAATTACAAGAATAGTTGTGTTTTATGGCTGCCTTATAAATGTTATTTAAATGTACCAAACCCCCCTCCCCCGTAGCACAACAGCCCATTCAGGACAAGGCCTACTGACCAGCCGCTGCGTCGCCTGCCTCTGTCCACCACAGGCGTCGTGAGTGGGGTGCAGTACTGGAGGATGCTACGTGGTCGGCGCTCCGATCCCTCCCGGCCCGTTATGCAGTCTTCACGTCCTGGGGCCGCTACTCCTCTCTCAAGTAGCTCCTCAATTGGCTCCTCAGGGACCTAACGAGACTGAGTGCATCCCGGACCAGATCTCCCAGCGGGGAAAAATGTCATGCCGGTACCGGAGATCAAACCCGGGTCCCCTGCGCTAGAGGCAGGCGCGCAACCACTGCGCTACGGGGTAGTCATTTAAAATATCATAAGACTGAAATTCCAAACTCACTTTTCTTTTAAAAAGAAAATCATCAATATATTTGTTTTAATTATTACGACGCAGCCAGGACTCACTTTCATAAACTTCGGTGTTGAAATACCTTATACATTTTTTAATGTTGGTCGTGATACTGAGTGTAGGCTTTGGAATATCCACTTTAATTACATATTGCTTTTTAGAGAAATTTTTATGTTTGGAAGCTTCTTACGTTGAGAGGTAGAACTGAAAAATGCAATGCCACCACCGGGATCTGAACCACAGACCACAGCCTACAGCCCACACACGGCTTGTGTGTTTAAAACCACCAACAGTAAGTTTTTTGGCATAAATAAATAATCCTTACGTTGCGTTTGTCGATCACACAACAGTTTATTTCCATTTTCATTGCAACAACGACACGGAAACAAGTTTTGTTTACTGCTCTAGTTCTGATTCATTTCATGACCTCTCTGATGTACACTGCCTGTGTACATAGTACCTCCGTTTCAGAATTCGCGAAAATCTTAAACTACATGTCGCTCTAATAGTAAGCAACCAAGTGTCCAAGTCATGCCCAAATGTCCACAATTAAAGAGTTCACATTACAAAAAGCAAAACAAATCGCGAATTACTCTTCATTCATGACTATAAATCCAATAATGTTAGCAGGATTCTTAACATGAGATGTATAATAACACATTAAATCCGTGAATCGAGCGCACAGCACCAGTTTCCTCCAGCTGACCCAAGCTTTGTTTTGGAGCATACTGCAGCAGAGTGGCGCGAATTTAAATGAGCAATATAATGGCGTCCACAGATTAATTAATTAATGCGGCGTCTAAATAGAATCTTGTTTTAAAATCTATCGATTGGTTTCTCTACAATGTGTTCAAAAACAAGGGTTTCTGTGGCAACATAACGGATGCAGTAACACCAACTATGGCCGTAGCTTTACCATGGCTATATTTGAGGAACAGTTGGCGTTACTAATGCAACCTAACAGATGGAATATCACCAAATATAACCAGACTGCACCATAATGGGGAGGGGGGTATGTCACAGTTGTTTTTGGGGGCATCCCAACAAGTTGTGTCCTCTATAGGGTGTAACTTGATTGAACAGTAGCGGCCCTGGTTGCGCAGACCACGTACCACCCTCCAGTACTGCACCCCACTTGTGACGCCTGTGGTGTGCAGAGGATTTGAGCCTTGGACTTTCAGAATGTGATTCTCATACGCTACGGGAGAGTCATCTTGTTCGGTGTTCATGTTGAAGCCAATATCACAAACCGCACCTAATACTGCTAAGCAAATAAAATTTCTAGCTTTGAATGTATGCATACAGGTCATTGAAATAAGACATACACATTGAGAATGTATTAAAGAGTTGTCAGAGTCGACCAATAACTCATTGTTCCAGTCAGTAATGTAATAATGACATACTGTGGAGTGGTTCAACTAGATTCCATTATATTCTTTAATGCGCAAGAGCTTTTAAGAATTTAAAAGAAAAGCCTCACTATAAACCATGTTTAGTGATTTACAAAATTTAACAGTGGTAAGTTTCTGTTTAGTTTACTATGTTCACTGCAATATACAAGGTGAATCACCTGTCTCTATTTTTTCGAATTTTTGCAACCGATCGTAACATAGGAAGAAGGCGACTTAAGATATTCGCGATATAAATCCATTTCAAAAACATTTACTCTTACAGTGAGAGGTTTCTACACAGTTTATAAAATTTTTTAGAGCATACATCCTACACACGCCCTCCCAAAACTCCTAATGAACGAGAACCTATCGTAGTAAATTCAAAATGATTTAAAACAAAATGGCGGATCTATGCAAAGGGATAGTGATAGGCTATGGCCAATTTCAGACACCTACATTCATAATGCAGTAGTACAGTCACATCAACAAATTCTAAATAGTTTAATACTTCATTGTTGGAATAAATTACAGCACTTACTAGACTGTACAGTGTGCTTGAGCCATGTTTATTAAGGAAGATAAAATACCAAGAGACTCTTAAACTTGCACTAACGACTTATAACAGTGTAGTAAAGTTACGAAGCGATGACTAGTTCCCGCATACCTCAACGAGCATAGAAGTTTTGAGGACTAGCTCTCACAGTGTTGTGGTGGTCCAGCGAAATTATTGTTTCTGTCGCAGCTATGCTTTGAAGACACGTGTTCGAATCTACGATAGTGGGTCAATTTTTTACCCTCTATTTCACTTCCTTTGATCAATGATAAGTTATTAGAAAACAAATTACAAATAAATTACATTAATCAGGTGAAAGTACAGTTATTCATTAATCAAGTACTTTTTGAACTCACCTTATTCTTACATGCCATTGTAAATGTGGTAAAATGTTAATAATGTAATCGTTTTTTCTGTAGTTACTATGTATTGCTTTTCTAATTTCTGGTGATGTGATGATTAATGGTTTGGAAAAAGAAAGAAAAACATCCCTATGAGGTTTGAACCTACGAAATATCAGTTTAGTTGATGCCAGACTGACGTCGAACCCACTTGACCACATGCCTCTACTAACTTCTTTTACATAAAACATTTAGCAATCAAGTTGCTTGCTAATCTACTAAAAGATATTTATATTTTAGCTCTTGGCAGCTTATTAGTGTTCACGGAACTTTACGTCATGACTATCAGAATAGACCCAAGAACTGTATTGACACAATACAGCTAAAAAAGAAATTCTGGCTTTGCAAATGGAACGATGTTTTCAAGTAGGACTATAATCTGTGGGTTGCATAGGCATGAAAAAATAGGGTCAGCTGATTTACCTGGGATATGATTTTATGTTCGTACGACATTTAACTTGATATTTAAGTGTAGCATGGTGCACGGATGTAATACGAAAATTTTCGAGAAAATCCCCACGGCCCAAACCGCCATGAACAATTTTGACTAGTTTTTATTTTCTCAAAAATGGCTTTCACGATTTTGATTAAAATACCGTAGATATACTTTCTCGTAAGAAGTAAAATGCAAAATCTTGAGTTTTCTAGGATTAGCTTATTGGTTTCTAACGACTTTGTATAAGTGGTAAACAGTTAGAGATAAACAAAATCTTTTTGCTCAGAAAAGCAGAACAATTTATGTGAAATAACATATTTGCAGTCTTAACCATTTTCGAAATATTCTGTATTATTGGCTTACATTTTTAAATATCTCTTGTTTTTTAAGTAATGGTAGCTATTTGTTTTTTCCTGTGGTGAATACAGAATTTCATAACCATTATGTAGCGTTTGATTTCCTTTTTTTATTCCTTTAACCTGTTGTGTTCTTCTTATGCTTACAATGAAATGCCTAAATGTGTATTGAAAGCTTATTTCATTAATAAGAAGTAGATAGAAGGAGATTTTGTAAGAATAATTTGTGGGACAATGAGTGGGAAAAGTCGTGTGGAGGTTACACATAATTTTTTCTATAAATCGAATAATATATAAAGGATATTTGTGACGTGACAATGCCTACAGAAAGTTGTGTGAATGGACAACAGGTATCTATTTCTGCTTCAGTAGTTAGGTATTTTGAAGCTCATGGGCTCCCGAATGGAGTACGTACTTACAGTGTTGTTACCTCTTGTAGATGGCACACATGGGAACGTGGCAAGAGCAACAGTTTGCACGAGAGCATTGTTGACATTAGGTCAAGCTGCCTGTTGCTATGGTAACATGGAACATGGCAGCCTAACGGTGCGCCCTCACATTTTTATCGTTTTTCCATGTGTCAATTAAACTGCTTCTAGTGCGTCATTTCAGCACGTATCGTTTGTGTAATAGATAAATGTAGAGTACCATGTATACCCGCAAGTACCTTTCTCCGTCAGCGAAGCGATAAACGCGTCAGACAAAGCAGTTTTCGTTGTTTGTATTAAAGGAACGAGCGAAAGAATTCGTGTGCAAAATCCCCGTGATGCGTGCCTCAGAATGCGGGCTGGTTTCCTGTTCATTGCCCCGGAACAGAAATTTAGTCCCCGTTATGAACACAAATCCCCGAAGTGGATACTTGCAAATATCGGACCGAAATATGCTTACTGCGATATTGTACGTAGAATACAGAACATTTGTTCCTCATTAGCAACGGGGGAATATTTACTTTCTCTACTGCTAGCGGAACTACTGCATTCCAGCCAAAGCTTCCAGATGCAGTTTTGAACAGAAATACACGTTTTGAGATGGCTTTAATACAATAAAGGTCCGTGTTAGTGTGTGTTCAATGTCTTCTCAAAAATAAAATGTCGGTTAAACACCGAACTGTACGTTGTTTAGATGGTTCAGTGGCCTTCTAAACGTGTATTCAAGATGAAATACCGACATGGAATATTGTTCGTGTATCTAGAAAAGGCTTTTTATAGATTAGATCGCAACTACTTAAGGGATACAATGTAAAGCAAAGGACATCTGACTCATTTAATAAAAAAAAAAAAACTGAAGTACTACGTTCACATGACTTTCTCTACCTATTCTTGAACCTACTATTCCTACAAAACCTTATACTGCATTTTACAGTACACTTAAGCTATACTCAAATCTTTTAAGAGCTGTACGCTATAGGATGGCTTTGTAATTCTGTTCTTATGCATTATCGGAACATAAAAAATGGAATAACGATTTCACATTTAAGAAAAGCATGAGTATTTAAAAATTCAAATCAACAATAAGGACTATCCCGTTATCTCCACAAAAGAAATGAATTTGACATAAAGCGTGTGCTCTTAAGTGACCAACATTTTTTGTGTGCTAAGATTTTGTCGTTTACCAGTTATTCAAATGTCGTCCAGTATGAAGAGAAATTCAGAGAATACATTCAAAACATTTCATTTGTCATGAAAATATCTTAAATACATAGTATTTTAATCAAAATTGTTTTCGTCATTTTGAGAAAATGAAAATTCTTGAAAATCCTCGTATCGAGGATATATGGAAACCGCTGAACGTAAATACCAAGTTTGGTATATAACCGAGCTTTCGTTTTTAAGTTATGTTGTTCACATTCACACATACCTTTTCCTTAAAGTATTTTTTTATTCAGTCTCAAAACATGTACCTATTTGCAGTGAAATCTCGGTAGCGAATTTCTGGGTGGAATATAATTTCTCTTCTACTTACTACGTGAGAATTAGAGCAAATTATGATCGATAATAGCATAAAAAACAAATTGTAAAATTTGGTTCTCTTTCTGTAATTTTTGCATCTAGATAGAAAACAACAAAGTCCTAATATAGTACGATAGGAGCACTAGAAAACAGTTGCAAAAATAAAGAGATCTAAAAACTACAAAATGATGGTCACACTATAATCGCTCCACCGTTATATCCGCCCTTGCTGTAAAGACAAGCCATCAACAACGAACTCGCAATACGCCGAAACCAAAGCACACCATAAAATATAGTACCTTAAATATCGGCGACTATCCGTGAGTTTTCAAGATGTACGATAACCCTGGTAAAGACTACTTAAATGTAACGCGATATTTCTAAAACTCCTGAGTAAATATTGTTCTGTTGCAACATAAATACGAGGTATGAGTCCACGTGGTGTTTTTTGGTGTTAGTCGCAGGTGATAACATCAGGTTATCGCGGAGGGATACAAGGTGCGGATCTAAGGCTGGATGGAGTATATAGCTTTACTATGTGGCAGTGAAAACGGGCTTTTGAACAGAGCAAATAAAAGAATGAATGATTGAGTCACACAAAATTAAATTTGTAAGGAAACTGATAAAGTACCTATAGAATCACAGAAAAGGAAGTAAGTACAGCCATACCGTAGAGCTAAATATTACAGTTCTTAATAACATAAATGAAGGAGAAAATTTGAGTGGCCGCTACACATTAAACATTCGCACACAAAGATACCGCCAAAAATGGGTTTATCCTACAAGCCAAGAGCCATAGAGGAATTGGTAGGCGTGTATTTGATCTACTTCTTGTGACAGAACATGTAGCGCGTACTAAAATGTTTATCAATAATAGTATAATTGTTATCAGTATTATTAAAACATAATATTACTTATTGTTATATATCCATATAAGTGCACTCCCCTGAGTGCTTGGGTTACTGATTCTCCCATGGTTTCGCCCTAGAGCACTGTGGGAAATATCACTTATCGAAGCAATGATCTTGCAAAAATAAACAAAATGGCTTTTATTACAACGGATGGATAAATAAAGAAATCCAACCGTATTTATTTTACTGCAAAGGTAAACATGTATTTTTATTATACCTTGGGCTTAAAATCAATGTTTATTTCATCTGCAGCAAAGGGCGTACAGATGTGTTTGCCGAATACATGACACATAGGAAACATCCCAAACATACTTTTAAGTATACACTGAGATGAAAATTAAGCGAAATCCTTCAAAAATTCAATTTTTCGTTTATAGGCATACTATCAAGAGTGAATCGTCCAGCTTCATAATATGTACATGTGTATTTGGTGTCTGTAATTTATAATCAGAAATAATTTTACATGGATTTTGAATACGATCAGGCTGCACTTTAGAATTTCAAATATGCTCTACTCGTTTTAGGCTTTTCCTACATTTTTATGCGTTCAATGTCTTCCCCAGGATGCAATTACTCTATTGTTCAAGAGTGAGTATAGCTCTACATATATTTTCGAACAGAGTTTCTCCAAATTGAACCATATTAAAAGTCTGTTACGCGACGATCACTTGATGCATCTTTTCTAAGGCTTGTCGCCAAATATTGCTAGACTTCTTAAACGTAAGCAGTACCAAACAGATCACTAATGAACAGATGTTTACCGCATAAGGTTTGAAAGTGCTTTCGTAAATCAAACTTAACGTAGGTACATGTAACCAAACCGCCACTGTAATACAGTGCACGGCTGGGGGTTAAAGAGAGGCCAAATTCGCGTATGGTAGAAGGAGGTAGACTCAAACTCCCCTCTTTCACATTCGTTGGACATCGCTGATGTTTGACTATCGCCTAAAGCCTGCTGTATTCCCATATTCCATTGCACCTACAAGAGGATTAGCAAGAACATAATTTCTACATATGCTTATCCTGATTAATATAAGCAGATAGAGGAATAACCGTTTGTAAGAATAGTGTGTACAAGAAAGTCTTCTAAGTCATCTAAGTGCAACACATCATTTTTTTTATTTCTGGTATTCACAAAGGTATTTTATATTCATCTAACATATTTTTGTTTTCTACTTCAAATTCATTCTAATCTTTAGCTCAAAATCTCAAAACCTGAAAAGTCAGGAATTATCGATGTTTTACTGAGCACCCTAAAAGTTAATGCTCCAGTATTTACGAGTTCACAAGTTTATTTCTACGTCAGTTTAAATTAATGGTTGATTATAAACAGAATCTTTTCTTCTAAATGCGTAAAAATAAATTGTAAAGTTCCACATAAAAAGTAAAGTAATCGGTGCAATTTTCAAACAGTAAAATTAATCCGTAATTTATTTGAAGAGTGTGTGAAGTACTCTTCATTCGGATGAATTGTACGTAATTTTGTATAACTGGGAGACCGCAACAGATAGGCGAAAAGTATACAGCAGGTTGAAATATAGAATTTATCTCAACTAAGCGTTTTAGTTCTCTAGCGTTGACGCTTTCCGAAATATTTTGCTTCTTATTTACACTTTATTATGCGCACTGCCATTTGTCATTTATAAAGTAGCTTATCCGATTCAGGTATTCTTGCGTATCTCACGGCTGTGTAGGAAACGACTTCTGGCTGCATTCCAATACTATCTTAAGTGTCATCTATTAGACAGTATAGTGCCTAAGTCATGTTTAGGATAACCTGAATAGAAAAAATCTGATGTGTTGCACTAACGTGACTTTCTCTACTCTTGTACTAACTATTCTCACAAACTCTTATTCCTATGTCTTCTTCGTGTTAGTTGAGATAAACATTTGTGCAAATTATCTTACTGTTTATTTTCTTGTAGGTACAAGGGGAATATGGGAATACAGTAGGCCTTGAGCGATAGTCAAATCTTTTAAAGCTTTCATATTCCTTTGTGTTTTCACGGTTAACATATAAAAATGAATAGCGATGTTCCATTTGACACAAGCATAAGTTCTGAAAAACTCACACAAATAAAATCGAATATCTCCGAAATGATACACAATACAAATATATATATATATATATTTGAACATAAATTGTGTGTTTTAGCAAGATCTACATTTTTGTATAGTAAGATTTGATCTCTCTCTTACGGCTTTCCAGTTATGCAAAAGTCTCCAGAGTAAATAGGACGACATGTGCTATAGCCAGAGAATTAAAAATATACATTTCAATTGCCATAAAAATATCTTAAACATATAGTATTTTAATCAAAATCGATAGCAGTTTTCACGAAAATCAAAATTTTAGAAACAGTTTGCATGTAAAGGGTAGTTTAGAATGGAGGAATTTTCTCATTAAACATAAATACCAACTTTGGTTTTTAACCAACTTTTCGTTTTTGAGTTATGCTCTCCACAGACTGACAGACGCGCGCACACACACACACACACACACACACACACACACACACACACACACACACACACACACACATTCACTCACACAGACGCCTTCTTCTAAGAATACTTTTGTTTTAAATTCAGGGGCCTCAAAATATGCAATTGCGTTGAAATCTCTGTATCGAATTTTTGGATGGAACACTCCAGTTCCTTTTTATTGGTAAGTTTTGGAGAATGATTGAACCAAAGAATGTGCAGGAAACTGACACCGCAGAGGACTCGACCCAGCTGAGGTGACTCAGAAAAGACTGCCATCCGGCACGGTCGAGGAAAGCTCTCCAATGAGCACGGTCCCTAATCCAAACTAAAATATGACAGGGGAAGGAAATGATCGGAAATGAGATTCACAGTAGAAAAGAAAACACCTCACATTTGCCTTGTCAACCAAGGGACCACGAAAATCTATGATAAGAAAGGCCGGCCTCAGGAATCGAACTCAGGACCTGGTAGGTCACCGCGAAACCATCTCGCTCAGTTTGTTGTGGAGAAAGCAAAACCACGTACTTGAATCGATCCTTCTTGCCTTGTTTTTTTCTAAAATAAAAATGTCTCAGAGAACTCATCTAAGTAACAAATTTTCTGTGCTTACGCAGTCTGTGTATCAACTCTACAACATTTACAGCGCATTAAACGTAGCCTAAAGCGCCTTATTTGTCGCAAGGAAGTCAGTTCAGGTTTACGATATATTAAGAGCTGGATCAAGTTTCCTAAATGATTCAAATCCGAGAAGTCGTACTTTGCCTCCGGGATGATGAAGAACCACGTCGAAGAGATATGGATCTTCCGCGACCCAGTTTCCTTGGGAATGAATTTCTTTCTTCTGCACTGAGCACACATTAAAATAATGTCTCTGGGATAAAATACAAGTAGCTTCTCAAGAGCCATGTGTTCTAGTAAGCATTTTATCTCTGTGTTAAAATATGTTTACTATATAACCGGAAACAAAAGAAGGTATTCACACTTTTTGTAGCTACTTTTTCTTCCTTTTGCTGACCACAAAAGAAGTTTTATATTCTACCCAAAAGATCGATATGAAAACTTCTCGGGAAATACACATTATGAGATAATCTGAAACGAAAATTCGATGTTACGTCACTTTTCTTTATGCACTATCGTTTCCTTGTATATAGCTTATACAAATATTCTTACAAAACGGTATTAACGTTCTATACTATCTATAACAGTAAGTAGAGGATGTTGTAAACTCCACTCAGAAGTCGATACCGAGTTTTCAACGGAAATACACATTTTGATATTCCCTGAATCCAATGGAGGTATTTTTTAAAAAGGTTCCCCTTTTTTGCGTGCGTGCGGTGTTGTGATGGAGTGAGTGAGTGAGTGAGTGAGTGAGTGAGTGAGTGAGTGAGCGAGTGAGTGAGTGAACAGCATAACTCAAAAACAAAGGTTAATATCAAACTTGGTATTTAAGTTCTTTGGCCTTACAAACCCATTTGACTGCATGAGTCACGGCCGGAGTTGATAATTGTAGAAGAAACTAGACTTGCCGTGGTGTGCTGGAGTCCAGACGTACGTCCAGACGTTTCCTCGATAACTGCGTTGGACATCATTGGTGGCGCGGGCGAAGTCTTACGGTGAAGTTTCAGTTGCGTCTGAAATGCTAGCGGTGGGCGATGCGAAACAACGTAGCGACCAGGAAGCAGATAGCCCCCCCCCACCAGTTGTGCTACCTCAACCGGCCCAGAGCCAATCTCTACATAAATACCACATCGCCGACCTAAACATCACCTGTCACCCTGCAAAACCCCACATCCTGTCAGAAAGTGGTTAAGCCCTAAAAGGGCAGGTACACGTTGGACACACCTCGGGCTGTTCTCAGCCTGCCAACAGCGGCCATCGGTTAGCATTTCAGACGCAACTGAACCTTCACCGAGAAGACTTCGCCCGTGCCATCGATGATGTCTGCCGCAGTTGTGGACAAAACGTCTGTCCTCCAGCAGACAACGGCAAATCAGACCATACGTTTCACATCCACCTTGAACAAACAACTAGTACGGCCTAAATCAGAGCCGCCCAAATGTGTTAGCCTGTAGGGCCAATAATTAACCTGGGCGATTGGTCGCGGCCATACGCGCAGTTTAATAAAACTAGATGAATTTTATGTTTTATGGAATATCAAAATAGGTTTTATTTAATGCTTTTAAATACATTTATATTTTACACGGTATAATAGCCAGCTTTACGTTATAATGCAACAGCTCATGATGAGTGCAGAAGCATTGTCGTTGTAGTGTTTAACGCCCGCTTTTACTACTACGGCACCGCAGGCGGTGACACTGATGATACATGGAATGAAGATGGAGCACCGGTGGAATGAGATGGCGGGGGAAACCAGAGCACCCGGAGAAAACCCGCCCTGACGCCGCTTCGTCCACCACGAATACCACATGCGGGTCCCTGGGATCGAACCCGGGCCGCCTAGGTGGTAGGCGAGCGCGCTAACCGCTCGACCACGGCGCCGCCAAGAGTGTGAAAGCGGTGTTTTAAATATAATTAGTTACTATAATATGGTTTTGCGTGGATGTGCTTAAAAACAGATGTCCATTACTCAAGCTGGATCTAGTGCTGACTTTCGTAGCTTCACTTTACAAAATGTTTGTTAACATATATGGTTAAGTTGATGCAAACATGGAGATCAAAGTCGAGCTTGTTTCATCAGTGCTGAATATTTGTCTCCTGGCATTGAGAAAGCCTCTAGAGCTGAGGCTCCTTTGATTTTATCGTCACACTGCAAGTCTAACAACTCTAGTTGCAGCACCTCTAGTGGCGAAGCGTGACGAAAACACAGAAACTCTGATTCCAATTTGACAAAATCGGCAAACCTATTTGTACAGTCTTCTTCAATGTCTGCAATAACATTTGCAAAACAATTAGTGCCGAGAGATGCTTCCGAATATTGGTTTTTAAGAATATCAAATTTTAGAAAATGTGCCCGGTTCTGCAGTCATTTGTTTCTGGAACAATTTCAATTTCAAATGAAACGATTTAACTGCACTATGGGCATCACTCATGAGTTTCTTTACCTTGTAAAATCATTCATATGTTTCATCATGTCAACTGTTAAGCAGGATAACCAGTTGGGTTCACCTAACAATTCACACGTGTGCCCTTTCTCTGCTAGAAATTTGCAAATTTCCTCTCGCAGAGCAAAAAATTTAGTTAGCGTTTTGACCACGACTAAGCATCCTTATTTTTGCATGGTAAATCACGTCACCATATTCACTATCCATTTGATCTAGAAAAACTTTAAAATTGCGGCGAGTTAAGGCCCTTCTTCGGATTAGGTTAATTAAGTTTGGAACAGTGTGCATAACATCACGGAGATTAGCTTTTTTGCGCATAGCGCCTCCTGATGTACAACGCAATGTAACTTATCCACTTTCTCTCACAAGATTCAGCTTTTTGTTGATCAGTTCTGCCATACTCGGTGTACCGTCTGTAGTTACACTGCACAGTCTTTCGCATTTAAATTCCAAACTGTTCAGTTATTACAACCTCCTGAAATAAGTCACTACTACCTTGAGTGGTTCCATGCATATTTCTCATCATTATAAGTTCTTCTCTAAGTCGATGTCCACACCCTAAGGAACACTAATAATTTTATTGTGAAGTATCCATCGCATCAGTACTCTCATCACACGCCGTGGAAAAACACTCCGACATTTTCCCTTATGAATCAGTTGATGCCTAGCACTAGTCACTAGCTCTTCCAGACATGTACTTATAGTGTTTCTTATCAGAGAAACAAATTTGAACAAATCTGCTTTGCCTGGACACAAAGTTTCAGCAATAGTCATGAGGCATGTTCTTAAAAATAATTCTCCTAAGGCAAAGGGTTTGCATGACCAGCGATAAGTTTTGAACCCCCGTAACTTGCTAGTAACATTTTTTGTTTCCAATTTCCCCCGTGAATTGCTGAAAATGCTGTTGACTAGTGATTTTGTTATAAAATCCTTTTCCTTTCAAAACACGCTCATGACAAGTAAATTTTTCAAACTGGTGAGAATGCTTTGTCTTCTTTTTATACTATATTGTTTCATTATTGCAATCACATCGTTATAAATCACGCTTCTCCACTTGTTCAGTTCACGTGGTGGGTGTTTTACAAAATAATTACTGAGCTTTAATTTGGCGCTGTTTCGAAAGCCTTTTTCAATTCTTCCAGCTCTACCACACATATAAATCCAGTAAGAAAATACAGGCACACTGAAGTCTGTGAAGTTCCAGTAGGTACCGGTACATAAACGAGTAATCAGGTGCCAGATATCCTTAGTTCTGCCCGAGGATGGTTGGACTTGCAGACATAAAACTGCACTGTCTCTTTTTACAACTGGACAAAGATATCGAAAACTGCCTGATATTCCTCGAACATTATTTTGCCTTATATTTTGAGGGAAAACGTTTGCGTAGCCGTGTTCCTTTTGTATTTCTCTATTGTACCTGTTATGGCTTGTCAGGCGGACCACAGGAAAAGCTTTACCCAGCCGTAGTTTGAGCGGCCCTGGTCTAAACAGTATTAACGGAGCTTTCATTTCCTCACACCTCACCAACAGCTATTAGTCTGTATTATTTAATAGCAAAACGTGAACGTTAAATTACAGAGTACGGAGTGTTCCAGGCCTAAGTCCCTTCTTGGTCCTGTAGTGGTTTATATACCTACAGTGTTTTTCGAAAGTCCCGCCTATTTTCTGCTACAGCAGAATGGAATGCTCTTCAAAAAACGCTCGGATCCGTGAAACAGTATGTTTTCAAATACACGTTTTCTCACAAATAAGTCATTCTTAATTGCTGCACATTCTTGTTGTACAAGTTGACGGCATCGGAAACAGTTAAATGAAACTCTACCCTCTCAAAGATTTTATTATTATGCATGATTGTACAAATTATCAATTGTTTTATACAACCGTTGCTGTGGTAACCATACCGGGTGGAAGGGAAGTTATTACATTAATTTAAACCAGTGGTAGACCTCGCCATTTGAAACACATTTTGTATCTTACGTGTTTGCCTCTGACGATTTCCTACGGAGATATTCTAGCAACACTGCAGATTGTGTGGGTGGCACTTTCCCTAGCCCAGTACATAAACAAACATCCTAACGGTGCGTCCTGAGAACATAAAAAAATACCGTACCTTGTCCTTCCGTGTTTACTGTGCGAGTGTAGGCCAATAACAAGCGTTAGCTCCCAAAACATTACACGAAAGGGAAAGAGCCCGACCTGTTTACATCCACAAACCAGGTCAATTCCCTAACCAACCTCAACGCAACGTTGTCGACACGCTACAGTCTGAAGGAGCTGCTCGTAGTATTCCTTCACGTCTTTTAAGTGATTAATTATTTCGAAACCCTGTGTGATGTCCCATAATCACTACCGAAGCTATGTCAGAAATAAGTTACTCTACGCATCTTGCAAGTATAAAGTGTTATCTTTGTGCATTCTTGTAGAATTATGCATCCAATTTGGATTAAAAACTATTTATTTTTTCGAAATTGGCTGATCAAAGAACAAAATACCATTCGACTTGTTTGTTAGTAATGCTTCTATGAAGTACATATTAGAAGGAACGTAATGACTTCCCTTCCACGCTGTATACATAGTGGAAAGAGAACCTTTGTTTATGTATGTGAAGCTAACCTCGCTGGCACTAAAATAACTAACTTACAAATGCAAATATTCAATTAACTAAATATTACAGTCATGTGGACTCGAGGTATTTCATTAAAAATCTCATCTTGTGAATGCTTCCTGTCATCGTATTCAGTTATCATTAAAATCTCAATTCTCATACTTTCACTTAAAAACAGTGTTATTTTGTGTTAATTTCTACAAATAAACTGCATCGATAATACCAGGAAATTAAACTATTTATTTCGCTACCACAGCAACGTTTGTTAATGCATTTCCTGTCCTGTATAAGTATAAATACTGTATAAGTATAAATTACCTCTGATTAGCTAGACAAATTTTATTTGGCTTCGCCTATTTAAGCCAGGAAATTGCCCATGTTTCGCCAGTTCGCTTGGTGAGCCAGGAGATCCCAACATGCCAGTGTAATTTATGCAGGACTTAAGAATGTTTCTGTGCATTTAATGTCCCGCTGGTTCTGCCTCTGCATCCTTTACTGAAATATGTACCCAGACTTCATCCTTACCGCAAAACGTCGGAATCGTCAGTCATTTTCTGGGTCCTAAAGGCTACCAGTCTAAACCATGTTATTCCTGACCGTTCTTGCTAAGACAGTTTTATAAACAGGGTAGAAGGGAAGTCATTACATTCCTTCTAACATGTGCTTCATGGAACCATTACAAGCGAAAAAGTCGAATGCCATCTTGTTCTTTGATCAGCCGATTTCGAAAAAATAAATATTTTTTTTTTTTAATCCAAGGTTGGATGCCTAATTCCACAAGAATGTGCCAAGATAACAGTTTGTTAGATGTAACTTACTTCTGACATAACTTCGGTAGTAATTATGGGAGATCACATTGGGTTTCGAAATAATTAATCACTTAAAAGACGTGAAGAAATACTCTAAGCTGCTATTTCAGAGATGACATAACTCGACAACGTTGCGTTGAGGTTGGTCAGGGAATTGACCTGGTTTGTGGATGTAAACAGCTTTCGCTTTCGGTAATATTTTGGGAGCCAACGCTTATGATTGGCCTACACTGTCACAGCAAACACGGAAGGACAAGGCAGGGTATGAGTTTGTTTTCAAAACGCACCGTTACGCTGTTTGTTTATGTACGGAGCTAGGGAAAGTGACCAACCACACAATCTGCAGTGTTGAGAGGTTGTTTTCGATAAGACTAAAGTACCTCCATAGGAAATATTCGGAGAAAATGTGTTCCAAATACCCAGATCTACCACTGGGTTAATTTAATGTAATGACTTCCCTACCACCACGTCTCTTTACCCACAATTTGACTTTAGTTAATTATTATTTATTTATGCCAACAAACTTACTGTTGGTGTTTTTAAACACACAAGCCGTGTGTGGGCAAAGTTTAAGAGGTAGAACTGGAACTTAAAAATTCAATGCCACAACTGGGATTTGAACCACAAACCTTCCGCTTGCCGGGCGGACGCTCTAACCACTGAGCTATTGTGACAAACTGCCAGAATGGCATTAAATTCTCAAGCCAGTCGGCTGATGTTCATTAGCCTTTCCATGTGTGTGTGTGTGTGTGTGTGTTTTTTTTTTTTTTTGTTTTTTTTTTATACTATTTCCGATACTGACCACATGCCTATTCCCTTAAAAACTCTTTCCACCTCCGCTACCCAAAAATGCTGTAATATATGTGTATGTAATGGACTAATATTATATTTATTGAACAACACAGTGACGTGGGTCAAAACACCGTACATGCCTATCTAGAAAAATACTTCATTTGGTAATTCATATACATAGAACGAAAAATACCTTTAATCCCACACACACACACACACACACACACACACACACACACACACACACACACACACACACACACACACACACGGCCATGCATAAAGGTTCAAAAGTACCAAGTATGTTTAATGTATTTAAGTATTTCTTAGTATATAAGGTATTTTTAGATGTGGCGAAAAGCCGATTGCTGCGCAGTGGTTTATGGTCGAGTTCATTTTTGTATTTATAAGACCATAGGGGTGTCAGGTTAGTATTTCTCCAACTTCCGTGCAATAAACTTCGGGAACAATAGTAATTAAGTACAGTACCCGCTCGCATTATCAGCAGTGTCTTGTTTATTTCAAGGAAGGAAACAGAGACGTTACCCCACCATCAATTTGCATGACGTCACTGGCGTACATATACATACTTCCATTAGGTCTATCCTCAGTTTTGGCTGTTTAGGATTAAGTACCAGCAAGCTGTCCTCCGTCTTGGAAGCAAAAAAATACCTCCGTTAATAATGTTTCCTTAGGATCTTCCTTAGCTGCCAAAATATGCGTACAGTTTTCTTCTTTCTTGCATCATGGGCAAATCCTCCTACCAGCATCAACACCAGCCATGTTATTGCCGTCTTCTGTTTCATACCACATTCCAAAATATGTTTCCTTACCCCACCCAGTTTTATTTCATTCTTGACCTCCAATAACGATATTTGGCCACGTTCAGATTCTATTCTCTGCCTGTTTTATCACACAGATATCTTTTAACCTTTTTCACAACGCCATGTCCGTGTTCATCACCCCCTTTGTCAGGAATAGTATCAGTCAATTTTTTATAATCCCCAGTGTAGCCTCGCCGCCCACCATTTTGGATGCTCTGTGTTATTTGTTTGATGACGATAGCATGTTGTATATAATGTGCATATACAATTTTTAATGGATAGAAAAAGTTCAGTTAGTGGTGCAACATAACATTTTCCCCTCTTTCTTTCCTCTTCCCAATGTGGGTAAGTGCATGTTCGTATCATTGGATTCTAAAACATTTTTGGATATTCAACAGCTTCACAATTGTTTTAAGAAGTATTGCTTGGAAGGATATACATGCACAGGTATACAACTTTGTTCCACTGAATAACAAAATATTTATATTTAAGCTTGTCTCAGTTTTAATTTTCGTTTGTTAGTGTAACTAACATATTCCCATTAAAACGGAGATTTAATTGTTTCAGGTAAGCATGTATGAACACTGTGACTTTGTTTGGTAAGTAAACAACCTCATTTATCAATCTTCTTTGGACTCAAGAAATGGTGCTGGTGTCAATAAATGCACGTCCCATTGCAGCAGCACACCTTTCAAGCGAATAAAAGTAGTTCGTTACTGCACTGTATGCATTGTACGCCTAATGTGTACCTCAATTAATAAAGACGGTGGATAATGATAGTATTCTAATAGTTGTTTCGTTTAACCCTGCTGTTCTGTTCAATATTACTTGACAAATGTACTGTTCGGGTCAATATGACCCGACATGTCAAAATGCTGTAGAAAACTTCAAATACATGCGCTTTTGTACAGCTGGTAACAATTGACATTAATTTTCTCTTGCCGTCCTTTGTAGATAACAATAATGATGATAATGTTAATGATGATGATGCACACTTTATTAAATACCAATTAAAGAACATCTCTAATAAAACAGTACCTAATACAAATTTGAAAGAATAGGCAGTTTTCAGTGCAAACATTTACTTTGAAAGCAATACAGCTTTTATCTTCCATTAGCTGTTTTTCTTCTTACTTATGACAGTTTGGGCACAAATATGTTGTATGTGTTTTACAGATACGTTTATTACATTTTCCACACAATATGTTTGTTTTATCATTGCTTGATGGAAAGAACCAAGAATGAGCACGTTTCACAGTTTTTGTTGTTGCTGATTTTGATACGCTAACCATGTTTTCAGGATTTTGGATGCATCTGACCATTTTCAAAGAATCTTCTGTTCTTGGGAAACTTGTTCTTGATTGAATGTGCTGTCTTACCAATGATTTTTAAAGTTCTTCCAAAAATTTTCTTCTTCTGGTCAATTTCCTTGCATTCCAAGTAGGGTGAACTGAAATCCACAGTATTTTCTGCATTATAAGCAGAAACATCAAGCATATTGTAAAATACTATCATGGGCTACCTATTGGTTTTTCGTTTGCATGTATATATGTACCTGTTAGCTGAGCAAGCGTGTCTACCACCCCTTTTGTTCAATTATAGTCCAAAATCATTTTTGGTTTCTTATCAGCCCTGTCACTAATTTGCATATCGTGGTGGAGAGTGCTCATAAGTACAACATTTTTATTTCTCTTGGGAACATATTTACCACAGTGGTGTCATTCGTTAAGTAAAATGAAGAGCTCTGTACCTCCTTGTAGGTCATGTTTTGTGGAAGCTCAGGCTTATTCTTCCGTATGGTTCCCAACATTGCCAATTTCTGTTTCAAAAGTAGTTGCACCAAGTTGTATGATGTAAAAAAATTGTCGCGTGTGATATTCTGCCCTCGAAGCTCAGCAGTGAGATCAGCTACCACTCTCATTCTCTGATTTTTTCTAGTGCAGCTCCGCTCTACTTTCGGTATACATTTGGGCTTTCAATACATATGAAGGTTTGCTGTCACACAGGCTCCATATTTTGATCCCATATTTTGCTGGTTTACTTGGGATATACTGCTTGAATGGACAGCGGCCTCTAAATGCTACTAGCTGCTCGTCTACAGTCACATTTTCTCCTGGATTATACAGTTTAGGAAGCACTTCTACCCATTTTTTCCAAATACTACGAATTGCTGCAAGTTTATCGGTACGTAGTCTTTCTTCTCTTGTAGATTTCTTGTCAAATCGCACGACGTGAGACATAGTTGCTCGAAATATGTTTCGCCCAGTATCCTTATCCCACAAGCTTTTAGTAGATTCCTCATGAGATCGATATACACCCTCAAGTAATAAAAGTCGTAAGTATGCTTGAAAAACAGAATAATCAATATTAGTCCACTGTTGACCACAAACCCTCTGCCCCTCGATGTTTGTCATCTCAATTATTTTATTTTGAAGTGCTGAAAAAAGTGCTGTTTCAAATGAACTTTTTGTATCACTTATTCTGGTGACTCCATACCTTGTAATTCCTAGTGTACTCTTGATTATATTCGAAGCTGAGAGGCGGCCAATTTGTGTTGGATTCAAATGCCATTCTATATTCCCATTTTTAGAAATAAAATTCTTTATATCTGTTTGTACAGTCTGTGGACTCTCGTAGCTACTATCAGAACACTCACTTTCGTGTTCAGTACCGACATGATCTTCGAACTCCGAAACTGATGATTGTTCATCTGTTGATGTATATTTTACTAATTCCTCCAATCCAGCATCAGGTAATGGTCTAACTGCCAGGGTGTCACAATCCAAACTGAGCAAAAACAACATAGCATACAATTGTCGAGAACTGCTACTTCTTTCCCAGAAAAAAAACGACAATCAAGCCCATTGTTATAATCCCTCGTTATTGATAGAATGGAATATGTTGTTCTCATGCATTACTAGATGTTCAGCACTTCAATACCAATGTAAGTATTGACATAAGAATAGTGATATTTATGTCGGGTCATAATGACCCGAACATAACATACGTAACTCTTACATTTCACGAACAAAGTAATTGGAGTATATTAAAATGCTTTTATACACGTTTTTCTTGCATTTCCAGACAAAGTCACCAAATTTTTTAAATATATATCGGAAATTAGCAAATTAGAAACTAAATTTAGATTCATTTCGGGTCATATAGACCCGAACAGAACAGCAGGGTTAAAAATAACTTATATAACTCGCTTCTATTTATTACTATGGCCATCCAACAATCGTAGAGCTAACTTTCTAAAGGAGCTAAGAGACAATTTTTCAAATTTCATTTTATTGGGTCTATAGATGGTACATCCATAAGAACATGCCATACTAAAAGGGCTCTGTCGTAGGTCAACTGCAAGTGATTGATTCTTATGGTGACTGATGGTGCTTGAGGTATCTTCTTGCGCGCCCTCGTTCTTTTGGGGCCATGTGTTGACAAAGGCTATTAGGTCTCCAGATACGTTCTACACTTCTTAGATATGTGGGTTCAACTAATGGTTTTCATATGATGAAGGGTAACAAGGAAAATAATTCAGGAAAAGTTACCGGTGAAGATTTGTCTAAGAAGATTAAACGTCTGACATCTTTTATTTACGTCTAGTGTCATACTATAACTTTTGTGTACATATCCAAGACATAAGTGATTCAGTTATGTGCTTATGGCATGACGATGAAGGGGGAGGGAGACGAGGGGCAAATGAATTAGCTTCATGTCTGTTTCGTGTATTAAATATTCCACATCAAGTATCATAGAAGGTACTAAGAACCTAAGTTATTAGTGACGAATGCTGTGGGCAAAACAAGAACCATATACTGCTCTTTATGTATGTCTTTAGTGGCATACATCCGTTTTGAATGCAATTAACATAAATATCTGGTTTTCTTGCTTGTGATTACCATTTCGCCTTAAATGAAAAGCGGAAGAAGACACTAAAATTTACATACCTGGCGATGTACAGGAACTGATTACGTCATCCCAACCTTCTCAAACATTTCAAATACAGAGGATGACTTTGCGTGACTTCGTTAACTTCCAAGCTGCAGCTGACAATGTGCTAAGTTAAATGTCAGCATCAGGAATTCGGGTTATTCGTCCTGGTGTTGTGTATGTTAAAATATTGCATTCAGGCACGGAAGATTGGCAAAGAGTAAATATCTTTAAAAATGGAAAAGCCATTAGTGATATCATGAGCATACATTTAACAGCATGTGAAGACAACAAGATATACCCTAAAAAACTAAATAATCATCTGGAAGCAGTGATTCAGTATCTCCCACATGAACACCGTCAGTTTTATGTTGATTTGGGCAGTAGACAAAGAAATTAGAGATGTGGTTCTATTGTGAATCAAGACATTGAACTGAAGTTCTTATTATTCATAATTCAGTATGGTTGAAGTGAGGTTAATACTATTTATGCTCAATTTTTTATATGCATAAGTATAAGTAAACAACATGTAACCCATTTAGAAAGAACAGTGAATCAAATACAGCCCCTATTGTAATTTTCATTTTTAATTGTATTTTCTGAAAGATGTCAAATATGAGGCTATAAATAAAATAATGGCAACATTGATAGAACACAATATTTATTGAACTCACAAGTACAATTGCATTACATTCCTTCAATGTATTCACCTGCAAAGTCCCTGGCCTTTTTACAAATGTGGGACAGCCGTTGGGGACCGTTGGCAAGATGAACTCTGTTGATGACTGCGACGGAGCACCCTACTGCGTGGACTACAGATGCCACATCAGGAAATCGGCGTCGAAGGAGTTCCTTCAACTTCGGAAAAAGCTCGAAATCACAAAGATTCATGTCTGGTTAGGACTGAGGGTGTTCAAGACCTACCAATGCCACCGTTGTAATAAGAGCTAGACATTGTATCTAACATGACAACATTGCAACATGACCCGATGGGGCCATTGTCTCGCAATAGACATTGACGTTTGCGCCACATAGACGGACGCAGATGTCCCTCCAGAAATCGGCAATAGTAGTCCTGTTGACGGTTTGTCCTTCAGGTACAGCATGCCTAAATATAACCCCCTCGTAGTTGCATGTCACAATCACCATCAACTTCAACCGACTGAGTTCCTGTCGAACTGTCTGTGGACGTGGTGAACCTGGGTGACGCCGTTCATTCGACTGACGCTTTAATTCTGGCTGGTAGGCTCGTGCTCACGTGTCATCAATGGCGACAATATGCTGCAGTAATGCGTTACGGTATCTGTCCAGGTGGATGCCAGTCAGTGCACACCGGTGCCCTTTCTGTACTTCGGTGAGTAGATGTGGAACCCAAAGAGACACAATTTTCCCCAGGTCAAGATATTTCGTTAGGATGTGCCACATCTCTAGGGAACTCCCTAACATTCCATCGATGGTGACGGCATCGAGACCACTCACGATGTCAGTCTGATCTTGAGGAATGGACGGCCGACCTATGCGGTGCAAATCCACAGTCTCAGTCCGACCCGCGTCAAACGCTCTCGCCACAGGCTTCACGCAATCCTCCATAACATTATGATGCATTTTTGCCATGGGCAACCTCGATTTTAAGCCACCAACGTTGTTCGCCTTTGGTAAACATGCTTTAGAGCGGTGTACCTAACAATGTTCACTTCAGTGCTACACAGAAACAACACACCAATGCACAACACACATCGACACTAATCACCTAGTCGCTGCCATATCCTATTGGCTCATACCCGCTCTCCTGTAAATGTGCAGACCATGTTGCTACCACTTTCTTTACAGCCCTCGTATAACACACTACATGCACATGGTTGGTTGTAAATGTAATTTAATAATGAGCTGTTCACACAAAATAACAGAAGTTATTTCATTGGAGCATTTGATAGTGTTTTTTATGAGTGTACCTCTCGCACAAGCGCGACTTGAACCCCACAGAGGGTGGTGCGCATTGCAGTATACAATTCTCTTTAACTAACGATCGCGCATTTCATTGATTTTTTATGCTAATCGCGTGAACTTTATCCTTCATTTCTTTGTGTAAACGAAAGGGAAATTCTAATGTTTTCCTAATAGAATACTACATACATTTCAGTACTTAACAAAGTAGATATGGTTAAATTGAAATCATCACTCCTGAGCGAAGAACTCACACCTGTAGTCTTAGAGCGTAGGCATTCCGATGATGCTATTTCCGGAGCCGATCAAAGAGAAAGGGAATGTAATAGGAGAAATATCGGAGAATTCGTGTTTGAAGACTAGGCTTTTCGCGAGATTAGAAGTTGTAGTCGTAAATGGCCTAAGGAATACTGCTCAAACCATTCCATCCATCATTGCTAAAATGTACAGTGTGAACTTATAGTACTTAGATGGCGTTAATGAATTTTATGTACTATAGAGTGAGAATAGTGTGGCCGAAAGTAGTATAGAGGATGCTGGCAGTCTGTGCAGCCAGTGCGCACAAGAAACAATAGTAGTGGATTCCAATTTGGATAGTGGTATTCAGAGTTGCGGTGGAGAATCGACACCTAACTGCACTATGATGAGCAGGGACAAAAGTGGAGCAAAGCTAATTGGGCGTTTGGCAGGCGCCCTCTCACCTCTTGGAGGAACCCAATCGAGAGTATGGCTCGGGGCCCCGGGTACGCCAAACCCGAACCTACCGTAGTAGGAGCCCCTGGGGGAGTTTGATTTCGGAGTCCTCTTCTCCTAGATGAGTCGTCGACCAAGACTAACGAGCCTCATCTACCCGTTTTGGAATGCTCTTTGCTTCCCCTCACCTCTTGCCTACATTTAGTCAGAAATGACATTTAGTAGGCCATTTGGATCGGGTACTAAGCCCCTCCGCCACGACAAGGCGACATTCCTTCGGAGGGGTCACAGATGGGTATCCTTAACGTCACTTACATGTAATTGGTCTGTGAACAGCTAACTGTTTGAAAGCTCTTGAAACCAGCTATCTGGTTTAAATCGTGCAGTTGTTCTAATTCCATAGAAAACAGTTTAATATCGAATTATAATATGTTAACGTACCTATATAAATCGTACAAAACTAGCTCGTATACGATTCTCTCTTTAATTAACGATCGCGCATTGCATTGATTTTTATGCTAATAGCTTGAAATTCATCCTTCATTTCTTTGTGTAAACGCAAGGCAAATTCTAATGTTTTCTTAATAGAATACTACATACATGTCAGTACTTAACAAAGTAAATATGGTTAAAAAAAATCATTATTCATGAGTGAAGAACTCACATCTGTAGTCTTAAGGCGCAGACATTCCGATGATGCTATTTTCGGAGCCGATCAAGGAGAAAGCGAATGTAATAGGAGAAATATCGGAGAATTCGTGTTTGAAGACTGTGGGCTTTCCGAGAGATTAGAAGTTGTCATAAATGGCAAAATCGATTCTGGTCAAACCATTCCATCCATCATTGCTAAAATGTACAGTGTGAACTTATAGGACTTAGATGGTGTTAATGGATTTTATGTACTATAGAGTGAGAATAGTGTGGCCGAAATTAGTATAGAGGATGCTGGCAGTCTATGCAGCCAGTGCGCACAAGAAACGATAGTAGTGGATTCCAATTTGGATAGTGGTATTCAGAGTTGCGGTGGAGAATCGACACCTAACTGCACTATGATGAGCAGGGATTTATTTGGGGACGATAGCGAATATAATGGTGACGATAACCTTTCATGGCCTATTAATTTTATAGTTAACTCTATATTTAATTCCGTGAATATAGATGATGGCGATGATCAAGACTTGCAGGATGATGTACGTATAATTCAAGGTGAACGAAGACGCCCAACTTCGATTCCTATCATAAAGACAATGTCTGCGGGAATACCTCGCTTACTGGCAGAATCTAATGAAAACACGAAGAAAATACATGCCTCAACAAGAGGCGTGGCCGAAGTGCGTAATGCAAGTGGAGGGATAAGGGGGAATTTAAGGGGAGTCATAAAGGTCTTATATGACAAATTTTGATATTTTTACTTTATTACATGTTATGCCAGCTTCTACTAAACACTGCAAAAAATACACCCCTAAAGTAAAGGTTAAAACTTGTAAAACCTTTTGGTCTAAAAATTTAGAGGTCTTAAAAGATGAACATGAATCGGCTATAAAGTTACCTGAAACCAACAAAGATCCTGAAAGTATTCTCAAATGGAAAATCAAAGCTGCAAAATTCAAAAGGGAAATGCTCTGTGCTGAAAGGAACTGCTATAATAAATGTTTGTAAACTGTTGATTATAGAAAAGATAAAGTCATATATAAGTTAATATCAGCACAATATAAAGATCATAAGGCTCCTAAACTTCCCGTTATATATAGAGATAAATAATTAATAGATAACCAAAAAAATTGCCAATGCATTTAATTCAAATTTTCCATCAGCTACAATTCCAAAAAATGTATAAAAAACTAGAGAGGAGCATAAAGAAGGAAATGAAGGAAAATAAAAAAGGAAACCTTATCATTTAGCTTCAAGAGATGAAAAAACTGAAGTTGCTGCAACAAACATGAGTAAACACGTCAGATCCAAGAGAAGAAGAGAAGCAATGGGTGGAAACAATGTAGGAGATGATGAAGACTATCAACCAGGAGGATTTTAGAGTAAATATGTAATTTAAGTGAGTTTAAGTCAAATATCTATGTTAGTTTTCCTTCAACATTAATGTTCTCAAAATTACATTTTTCAATATAAAAGCCCTATTTTGTCATAAACCATTAGTAATATCTCCAATTCTGTGTATCTCGCTTGAATACAATTAAATGCTCGAAATGAATCACTTGATGTAGCTGCAATTCCACACTACCTTTACAGTCGGTTGGTGCAGCTGCTGTTGGATCATGAGGCACATCTTGATCAGCTAAATAGGGCTCGTGACTGTCCAGCAATCGTTGTTGCAGTGAATCCATTGAACAATGTCCATCTTGTTAATTATGTGACTTGAAGTTGCTTAGCACCCACAGCAGCATGCAAACACAAAATGCCATATCAGGGTCAAATTCCTTCAATCTTAGAAACTTTTGTTAAATTTCATAAAGAATAAAATGTGCAAATAAATGTGATTCAGAATTGCAGGACAAAAATTATGCCTAACCCAGATTCTGTTGAAGTCTTTATGAAGTGATACTTTTTGGTAGTTTTTCTTCTGCATTTCTGCTTTTGTTAGCAGCAAAAAGGTGCCTTTTTCTGTACAAATTTTAAATAAAGTGAATTAAAATGCATTATAGTTGTGCAGTTCAGCTTTTACTCCTGTTATGCGTCATCTGTTGTCAATAAAGTCTTCGTGTTGTTCTAGAAGCTGCTGAACTAACATCGGCCTGCAAGTATATGTAAAAGTTACAGGCCATTAATGAAAATTAAGTATATTCACCTCTCTTAGATGTAACAGATTTAAGACCCTATTCTAAATTTGGACAAAACAATGTTATTCTAATTCTCATATATTAAAAATGTCTTCAAATGACAAGTTTCAGACGAAAAAGATCAGGCCTTATCATTGAGGAGAAAAGCTATCTATTGAAATATAGAATCAGAGCTGAAAAATTAAATTCCATAGCCGGAGTTTGAACCACGGAAGATCTGTGGTTTGAATACCGACTGTGACATTGAAATTTTCAGTTCTGTTCTACCATTCGTTGTTTACCCACAGACGGTTTATGTGTGTTAGAGCAATCCATTATCACTGATTAACCTGATATATGGAAAAAAACTATTGTTTGTTACTTGTGTGAAAAGTAATCTGTAACAAATTTATTGTGTTGCTGTGTAAGGAAAATGGTAAATTAATTTCATGTTAAAGCAAAAGAAAATCTGATGTTTTGCGCTCACATGATATTCTCTACTCGTGTGCTATTCTTACAAACTCTTATTCCTATCTTGTTCATGCCAGTTGAGAAGAGTTGCAGAAATTATTTTATTGCTTGTTTTCTTGTAGGTACAAGGGAAATATGAGAATACATTAGGTTTTGACCAATAGTCAAATATTTTAAAGCTTTGAAATTGCGTTCTCTTTGCACGGCTAACTTATAAAAAATGAATAACTATGTTCCATTTGACGAAAGTTGATGCTTTTGAAAACTCACACAAATAACCAGGAATATCTCTGAAATGGTTCACTATACCAAAAAATGTATTCGGACATAAATTGTATTTTAGCAAGATCTACATTTTTTGTATAATAAGATTTGGTCTATGTCTTACGGTTTACGAGTTATGCAAATGTCATTCAGAGTAAATAAGACCACATGGGTTATAGCCAGAAAATTCAAGATAGACATTTCATTTTTCATAAAAATATCTCAAACAGGTGAAATTTTAATCAAAATCGTTAGAGCCATTTTCAAGAAAATCAAAATTTTCGAAAAATTTACCATGTAAAGGGTAGTTTAGGGTGGAGGAATTTTCTTCAAAATCATGTCGCATCCCTTAAAGACATTAAACTTAAATACCAACTTTGGTTTTTAACAGACTTATCGTTATGCAGTCCACACACTGACAAACATTTTTCTAAAAATCCTTTTTATTGGATTCAGAGGGCCTCAAAACATATATTTCCGGTGAAATCTCGACATCGAATTTTTGGGTGGAATAGAATAAAAAGAGTAAGAGGGAAAGCTCCACCATACGTTCACGAAGCGTCAAACCGCGAAGTGATATTACTGCATTAAGTTAGGGCCCATTTTCGGGCCGGAGGGATTATAGCTGCTACATTTCTTAAATACACTGGCTAGTTGGTGCAGTAAAAATGTATTAGTGCAGTTTTTCTCTACTTCGTCAGAAGGAGCCCTTTGAAAAGAGTGAACTGCCTTCTATTGCAGGTCATGGTATTGTCAGTTGAAAATGCTGAATTTCTAAAGGCAGTCGCGAATGTGTTCTGCATTGCTGGTGGTGCCTATTTGGGTCACAACAGGTATCCTTAGTATTTGCTACAAAATGTTTAACATTCAATTACAGCAAATAAACCCGAAGCACGTTTATTGTAAACTTGAATGAAAGAATGAAAAGTATTACGCACTTAAAGTTAACGAAATTCTGACGCGTTACATTCACGGGACCTTCTCTACCCACCCTCCTACGAACTATTATTATAAGGGCTCATTCTTCTACCAAATAAACATTTTCAGAAATGGTTCTATTACACATTTCGTTTTTGCTACAGGGCTTAAGCCCTCTGTGTGTTCGCTTTGTATTTCCGTTCTCTTCGCATGACCACGGAAAAAAACAATGAACAGCAACTTAGTAGCTGGCTTATAAAGTGACAATTCAAACCAATAATAAAGGATATTTTATAAAAATTATTTTCTATAAATTGTGTGTTTACGAGATCTTCAGTTTTCGTGCAGTAAAGTTTTGTCTATATCTAACGATTTAGAAGGTATGCAAAATTCATTCAGAATGAAAATTACTTCACAAGCTGTTACTATAAAAATTAAGATATAAATTATATTTATCACACGCATATCTTAAACGTAACGAATATTAATCAAAATCGTTAGAACTATTTTTGATAAAATCAAAAGTAGCGTGTCCCATAGAAGTTTGGGGAAGTATGGAATGGAAGGATTTGGTTTGAAGACGCTGAACTTAAATATCAAGTGTGGTATAATCGACTTCCAGTTCCTGGTTTATGCCGTTCACAGATACAGACACGACACGCGTAGAAACACTCGCACACATAAACACAGGGATCTTTTTCAAATTTTTCACGGGCTCAAAATGTGCATTTCGATGAAATCTTCACATTGAAATTTTGTGAATACACCTAAAAGGTACGTGGTATAGAAAGTAAAAATGAAGATAATAAAGCATGCAGATATGTAATATACTAAAATAATATTTCCCTGAATTGTTCAGTAATTGAACGATAATGCTATGGAAAGTAAACAAAAGTGATGCTATAAATAGAACATTTTCATGTTCCTCTTTTGATGGTTGTTTTCGATTTCCAAAGCGTATTGCGGTATCCATCGTTATGGTTGCTTGATGAGATTCCATTTCTTTTTCGTACTTCCTTTGTCATCAAGACCACGAACATTTTCATTCGTACTCGATATAAATAATTGTGCTGAAAGTGAATCTGGTAGTAATACCTACAGCTAGTGCACAAAAGAAGTTTCTGGCATTGTCCACAGAAGACTTATACCTGGACGGGATCACACTGGAGGGACACGCGCTCTCATTTTAAGAGCGTCTCTCGTTTTGGTAGAAGTCAACCCTTCATAGTGTCATATTCATGTGTTTACCGGAGTAATTTCCTAGCACAGTTACACTCCACGGAGAACGTATGTTGTTTCTTAGTAGCATTAAAATGTATTGCAAAATTATTTTATTTTGCCGTCTTCAATAACACGCATGTGCCAACAATTTTCAATATTTTGTAAATCATATGTTTTCATGATTTTGAATACTAACTCTTGAAAATCCAAACTTTGGTACAAATTGCAGACGAAAACGCTTAAGCGCAATAGGTCTCATATTATGATCAAAGAGAAATCGCCAATCCTATCGCACGCTGGCATGTAAGCCCAGTAATGGACAGTTCAACTTGCCGCCTGGCCATACTGTTCTTCATTAATCTTATTGTCCTTGTTAAACTTCAGAGACTGTTGTGTCTTGACCATTTGTGTTGACGACGATGACGATCTGGTGGTAGGCTTGCTGCATGCCTGCCCTTAAGTTAAAATTAAACCCTTTTGTTGTCTAACGATGCTGTGAATTGCCAGGACCACATCAGCGTCGCTGATGTGCCGGAATTTTGTCCCGTAGGAGTATTTTTAAATGCCAGTAAATCTACTGACATGAAGCTGTTGTTTTTAAGCACACTTAAAAATCATCGGTCTGGGCCGGATTTTAACCCACGACCTTGGGATCAGTAGGCCAGCGTCTAGTCAACTGAGCCACCCAGACCAAAATGCCTACCCTCAATGGGACTTGTTCGCTGGGTTTTTGTTTCGAGTTGGGTTAAAGATGTTTTTATTTTGGGATTAATGGGGTAGGAGGCAGCATGTTGCTCCTCAATTGTTATATGCTATGGTGCAGTGATCCTTCTACAACTTTGGTAGATAGTGCTTTTAAATTCCTATTTCTATTGGCTGGTGAAAAGAATTCAGAAGCCACGCAGCCCCTGATTTGTTTATGAATGAAGCTCACAATTAGATTTCGTTGCTGTTGGAGATGCTTCAGTGTTAGTTACCTGGTTTGCCCTAACGCCATGGGGTGTCACCTAAAGCGGCAAGCTCTACGATTGCAATTCTCAAGAGACCTAGCCAGGGCACTCTGATATTGAGGAAAACTGTCGTATGATTTGGTGCCTCAGCGTCAACAAAGTTAGCTTTCTGACAAGTAACTGTCCCTATTTAACGATGTTAACTATTTATTTTGCAAAATGATAAGTTCAATAATTTGCAAATGCAGTTACAATAGATGAACTAAGTAGAGAGTAAGCTCCCTTAAAAATAAAATTATATTTAATCTACACAAACGTGTAATATAGTAATGAGTCTGATTGAACTTCCAATCAATGTTATGTCACTTTATGAAATTGAGAGACATGTGCAGCTTCCACTAACAGAATTGCATACGCTGTGTCCCCGACCTATGCAGCTTGATTTTGTGCTCCACATGTGATATGAGCTGACATTGTTTTCTCAGAGCTGAGCTCAAGAAGAAGATTAATAGCCATGTGACTAAGGGGGTAGAAAATAAAAACCGATCGATCTCAACTTGATTTACGACTGATTCCGAGGAGTTGCTCTTTGTGGGAACTTGTCCAAGAGAAAGAAAAGGTTAACACAGAAGTAGCAGTTTCAGCTAATTTCGGAACTTGACTGAAAAAGACACAGGCACTCTTGTTTTTAATCAATGTCGGGACCGGGCGCCGTTTACTTTTAAGACCTGTAAATCAGATTAAACTCTTCAGAGAGGAGTTGACCCATATTAGAAAATATGCCTCTAGCTATAAATATGATTATGCAAACCATAGGCTTTCTGGATAAGTACATGATAAACCTATCACTGTTAACGACATATATGTATATTCGCTGAAGCATTGTGTTCTCATTCTTTTCAGTGAATATGTTGGCTTCTTCTTTCCTAATGACATCTCTCTGTCTCTCTCTCCCTCTCTCTCAATGATCTGTCGGATGTATTAGAAGAAGTATTGCTACCCACACAAATCTACCAGAAAATCCACAACCCTTTTAAATCAGGCATATCATTTCAGAAGACGTTTTGTTTAAAGAAAAATGTAATTCATTGGACTGGTTTGAAATAAGTAAATCATGGTTAAAATGTGCCAAGATAAATAAAACTTCAGGTCGGAATATTTCGACGTCGAGATTTTACGGGAAAAACACCTTTTTGAAAGTGTTTGAATGTGAAAAAAACGACAATTTTCATAAAAAGGTTCATGATTTTGTGTGTGTGTGTGTGTGTGTGTGTGTGTGTGTGTGTGTGTGTGTGTGTGTGTGTGTGTGTGTGTGTGTGTGTGTGTGTGTGTGTGTGTGTGTGTGTGTCCGTGCGCACGCGCGCGCGCAAAGGAGAATACCATCTCCCAAGGATATGACACGAAGATGTTCAAGAAACACACACACACACACACACACACACACACACACACACACACACAAACTGATCTCGTTAAAATAGACACTTTAAATCCAATACATTTTTGTGGAGTTAGCCATTTCCGAAATATTCCTGGATACTAGTTTCAGTTTTGAAATAATTATACTTCTCTCAGATGGGAAGTCGTCATGTATTTCTTTATTTTTTTCTTTTCTCGTCCTGGCCATGCGAAGAGAACGGAATTTCAAACCCATCACATAGTGATCAGCTCTTAAAAGATTTGACTATCGCATAAAGCATACTGTATTCCCTTAATCTCGTTGTACCTACAAGGAAATAATATGAAGCACAAGCTTTTGTGGAAATAACCATCTCAATTAACTTGAGGTAGATAGAAGGATAATCTTTGTAAGAATAGTTTGTTGAAGAACGGCTAAGGAAAGGCATGTGAATGTAACACAACTGATCTTTTGTCTGCTAGCCATGCAGGGAGCATGACATGTCAAAGCCATACCTTGCGAACCTGTGGGCTAACGGGTAAAAAGGGTAAAGGATACAGACGTAGAGGGGGACACCTCGCTCACTGCGACCTTCACAGATCTATTGTGGCTACCAACCCCAGACGACAAGGATGAAATGAGGGAACCGAACGTGCCACACAGGGTCGCAGCTGGACAGGCCACAGAAACGCGCGGAAGTCCCTAACAAGTGCTGAGATCTCTTCATCCCGGCGCCAGGCCCCGCCGAGCAGTCATCACATCGCGGGTCCGGTGTCGCACTGAGCGTCCGCCCCACCCTCGACGGCGGACAAAGCCGGCCAAACGCCACCTAGCGCCGAGAACAGCAGTCAGATCATGCGCAATCAACCACGCCATCTGCCCGGCACTATCAACACTACACGCCTGGAAGTACACCTGAAAGATGATACGGAAAAACCGATATTACAGTGCGTGGCCATAGGGATCGAACCCGCGATCTGCCGAACGCGGGCCACAGACGTTACCGCCTGAGCGATCCCGCTCGGTACCTGTGGGCTAACTATCGCTTCATATGTTTAATGAAGGTTTACCTTGATTAATACGAAATAGATAAAATTATAAGCATTTTAAAGCGTATTCTGTAGAAAAAGTGAGTAAAGAAAGGCATGTCAGTGCAACACATCAGAGTTTTTGCTCTTACTTTGGATAGAAATGTGATTTTGGAATTTCGCACTTTACATGCAAAATGTTCATGTTATGGGTATAAAGTCATTACTTACCTGGTCTACTTCTGATGATAAGTCTGCTAACTCTGCTGAATATCAACCTCACTCCTATTTGGTGTTCTGGGAGTATAGGACGGTACAACTGGAACATGAACCACACAACACATTGTGTTTAAAATATCCATTTGTAAATTAGCACAATAACAGTAATCGAGAGCCCAACATAAGTACAGAATAAAGGTAAGAAGACGAGAGAAAGTACGAGTACCATCCAGATCCAAACCATGAACTCCTCACATCAGAACCCCTTATACCGTAACAGACAAGTTTAGGATACAAAATACACGTTATTTGTTGAATGAATGATGTCCGTTTAGTTATTGGATCTTAGGACTGAATTAGCCACTAAGTATTGCTTATGTAGTTTAAAATTTGTATACTGTTTCTTTTGATAGCAACAATTGATGTGCATAATTTCAATTTTTTAAGACAATTACTTTTCAGCATATTAAATGTTCATAAACTTTTGATGAAAAATTCGGTCTCGTTTAGCTGTGCTTGTGGCATAGGCACTGCTAGGAAATAAATCACTTTTGTTTTTAAGCTAGGATTTGTTAAATCATTACATTTAGTTATTCAGATATACATTGTTCCTTCTTTTCAGATATGTTTAATTAAAAATTGGTACATTTTCATAATTAAATCGTTTTGTAAAGGAAATACAATACTTTAAAGTTCTAAATATGCGTATCAACATCAAGCATAAAATTTGTGATTAAAATTGATTTCCATTAATTAATAATTAAATTAATAAAATAAACAATGCATATTCAGCTAAACACTCAAAACGACATAGTCCCATAAGCCTTTGAATAACAATTTTCTTCCTATTTTAATTGTGGTATACCTTTAAAGCTTAGAAAGTTGCCCTATATACTAGAGTGGTAGGAATCAGTATAAAGGCACTACGTTTCCTACTGAAACTAATAGGTACAATATCTGAAGCATACGTGTAACTACATAAGTTATTATGAACGTATTGGATATAAGACAGGAAGAATAATGACAGAATTAGCTTCTTTTATTGCACGAGTAACAAAACAAGGACTGCATTTGCTGGGCGGAAATTGGTATAAAGGCACTCAACGTCTTGTGTTATTGCATTATTAGTACTCTGTCGAACCTCCGATCTTCCTAATTACCTCAGAAAGTCTGTTAGGCATTGATTTTATTGTGGTTTGTATGTCTTGCAGTGGTATTCTCGCCCACTTTTCTGCTCTCATACCGCCTCAAATTGCCTTTCCTTGCGATAAATACGCCTTGCAAGTATTCCCTAAAGGTTTTCCGTGGGGCTCAAATCTGGGATAAATGCAGGCCACGGCAAGACATCTATATATTTGTCTTCAAACCACTTTTTGGTTGCAGCAGACGAGCGCAGGGGTGCGTTATCTTGCTGAAAAATTAGGCTTTTATCCCCTAGCTGCTCATACATTCTGATCAGTTCTGACTGTAGCATCTCATTGTACATGTTAGAGTTCATTCTAATGTTCAGCCAAGCAATGCGTGATTTGCCTTTAGTGCAGAAGGCTGCCCAAACTATAACACTTTCACCACCAAAATGTCTGCTCATTCTTACCTGCTGCTCTGTTCTGACAAGGGAAGTTTACGATGTTGTCTCGCCAATTATATCCATACCTAGCACAGTTAATAGAGCAACAAAATATGCATACAATATAAACATTTTAGCTGATATGGACTACTAGCACAGGATATGTCAGTCGTCAAAGCTACGATGAATTATTTGTGAAACAAATGGATTATTTGAGACAGATAGTCAGTAATATCATATGAAACTCTATAACAGAGCTTACTCACTTGACTACACTATCGGAGGCAAGAAATATGCAAGTCAGTAATAACAGCCCGGTCAATGTATAGACAACTCTCACAGTGTGCACGTTCGATGAAACAATGTTGGCCACTGTTCTCACTGAAACACTTTTTCGTTAATCCTTCTTCAAAGCAGTACTCCAAGGATGTTTGAAATATGCCAGGAAACTCTTCGATGTAGCCGCATTGAAAAAAAATGCATATTTGACTAAGTTGGAGAATCTTGCTGCCGAGAAATGGGAATTCACAAACATTGAAGGCGTAAGAAGTGCCCACTATACCATATGTTAATGCCATTGTCAGAAGGTACCCTAATTGTGTGTGATAAATTTCACAAAATTGCTGTATGGACGGAAAAAGAAAACGTCGGCAAGTTGCAGAATGCCTGTAAACTTTGCTGAATTCAACGCCTTCAGGAACTGTGGAGTAGACCGTCATTTCTACTGCCTGTCCAGGAGTTAAGTCAAAGAAGGACCTCCGTTTTTTCTTACATACGTGGCCATATTAATTGCAGCTCGATACGTAAATGGAGGGCTTGAGCAGAGATAAACATATAACCACCCCATTTATTCCCTACTCTACAGCCAATACAGTTGCAGCATAGCAGCTAAAACTTTACAAAGAGGTTTTCTCTCTAATCAGTAACAAAACAAAAATATCTTTGTTCTATTCTCCGCCACAACTACCGTGGCCTTCCCTTGTCAGATCACGCTAATAGCATTGAAATCCACCCGGCCCATCTAAATTAAACTTATCATCGCTGATAATCACGTTATCCCATTTGGAAGTCTATGACATATGTTCTTCAGCAGAGCCAATTAACCTTTTAGGTTTGGGTGTTAGAGCTGGTTTATGCAATCGTTTCTTGAATGTAAGATGTTTGTCATTTGTCAAAATTGTCGTACACGTCTGGCAGTTACTAGCATATGTAAATCAGTACCAAATTGAGAAGCATAACGGTGTGTGACCCTTGCTTTCTGCAAAAGTAACCGTTTCGATGCCTCAAATCATTTTCTATCTTACCCATGTTTTCCGTTCATATCGTGCGCCCAGTCTAGCGAAATTGTACGCAACGATTTTGGCTTCTTCATTTCATAACGGATTTTCTTGTGGCAATATCACAGTGGTGGTTTATGTTTACAAGTACTATCAATAATGGTGTCTGTTTCCTATCTACAGTAAAGGCAAGAACGCACACACTAACACCACACAGAGCTGACTGCCTTTATACCGAATTCCGCCTTCTACCACCTGAATTGTTGAATTTTGCTATATACTGCATTACTGAAATCCAATGCGATACCATTTGAATGTATTTGTCGGTACACTGAATCTCATACTATTGCATATATACTGTACACAACTATCCCAAAAGAAAATATTAATTTTCCTGCAAATATCCATGCCTTTATACTGATTTTCACTACCGTATATTGTTCCCAGAGTTCGATGGATTTATCGTTTCCGGCCAAACTTTATTTCCCAAGTCTTTTTAAAGAGTTCTTCTGCCTACATACGAACGCGGCAGATATATACAATAGCTTCACATTCCGAATTTAACAATGTTGTAACGCCATAGGCGTAACTTAGGAAGGAGAGACAATATTTCCTACTTAACAGCATTTTATTTTGAGTTACTTTAAAGTTGTGTATCTGTAAAAAGAGTAGCATACAGCTAAAATATCTGTGCATTATGAGCTTGTAATCACAATAATATTATCCGATAATGACGAAGCAATCAGGCATACTGACCTCGGGGGTGAGCGGGGTAGCCTTTTGCCCTAGTGTATGTTTATAATTTTACTATTAGTAGCCTGTTACCGAGGCTCTCATTCGGAAGGTCCTGGGTCGAAAGCTAGGACCGGCCACTCCCATCATGGATTTCTCATCGCTTTCCCTACTTGGCAAGACAGATGTGTGGTTTCTCTTCTACTACAAATTTCCTTTCCCTCATTTCCTATCATTCGTTTTCTCTTGGATGTTTTAGGGAGGCTTAGGGGCTGTACAGTGTCGAACAGATGGTGCAGATGCTTGCTCGTTGAGTTGTTTTTAGGTTCTGCCAAGTGTCAGCCTTCTCTAAGCCGCCTCAGGTGAGTTCTGGTCGGTTCCGCTAGAGTGCAGCTTTTTCTGAGCAGCACGTCGCAGCGTGACCGGGTAGTCATCAAGTTTAAAATCGCTGGGAACCTCTGATCATCTCTGTCGGTCTGTAGCCTCCTGCGACTCCTTCACCTCATCTGTTCCTCTAGCGGATGGGTGGTAAGCACAAAAGATCTGCATTGGGTCAAGGTATGAGATGTCCTTTCCGTTCTCGGGTCAGTTATTCAACAGTAACCTTGGAATGATGTAAATATCATCGCTGTTTTCTTCTCATGTAGTTATTTAATGTAAGTAGTAAGTTCTGTAGCGCCGTTGTCTCGAAATAAATAGGGTTACATATCAACTGTTAGTTTATTTCCTCCGTTTCTTATTAGCTCACGCAAGGAGCTTTTAGTCTCAGGGATAATATAGTTTACCTTGTAGGTTAACAATGAAAATACGGTGCGGTCCTTTTATGGCGAAGCTACGGATCGCGTGCACCTATGCATGGTTCGCTTGCAGTGAAGCACGCATGCACGCTGTCCATGGCCTCGCCATAAAACGACCGCACTGTAAATCATGCGATTACCCTGCAGCAGCTTTTGTATTAATATTATCACCCATTAATGCAAGTTAAACAAATCACTGTGATAATCGAACTTAATATGTTTAACGCGTTTTTTTGGCTGTAATCACAATACTAAATAGAGTCCGGATTTTAGGTATTGGTAACAACCAAAAGAAGGAAGCAAAATAGGCAATAAGAACGTTAAAAAAGGCATGCTAAATAAACAGCCATTAAAAATTTAAACAAGCGATAATCCTAATGTATTTGGTAGTTCATATTAGTTTTAAAAACATACAAATTATACAGTTTTATTGCTGCACATTATCATGGAGTATTGCCGTAATTGTTTTGTGTTAGATTCTGTCGACATTAATGATTAACAGATTATCCCTATTGTAGTTAAAAGCTGTATTTAGGAACAAAAAGAAAAAATCTCGTGAATACTGTGGCTGTCTGCTAGATTAGACACGAGCTGTTAGAAGTAGCCAAATTTTCTTATCACTACTCTTTGAAGTGAGAACAAATTTGTTATTTGCTGCTAAAATGTGTTGAATGATAAAATAAATCATAGTTCATACAACACAGGGGGACGCCTCGTACACTGCGACCTATATATAGCTATTTTGGCTAACACCCCCATGAGGAAAGCATAAAGTGAGGAGAATACAGGATACACGCCGCAGGCAGACAGACCATAAAGACGCGCAGAAATCTCTAAAAGCTCCAGGCTCAAAGACACATCCCACTACTGCACAGAGAGCGATGAACGACTCGTCGATTAAACAGCCCTCTAGTGTCCATGGGGAGTACTCTTTGAGTAAGCATCCGCGCCGCCTGTCCGGTACCGCCATACGCCACGAAGCCTTGAAATAGTATATTGAAACACAATGCAAGGGAAATGACACAAAGGAAATCATGCTAGATGAGAAACTACCCATGCATACAGTGAATATCACGAAAATACCCAAGTTCATGGAGAAGGTTTGTGTGTTATACATCTTACTATGCAGTGTATTGCATTCACATGGTTTTGTCTACTTGGTTTTCTTTTACGTAACACATTCATATATCCTTTACTCGCCCTTCAGCATACAGTTAATATAATTTTCTATATGTTTGAAATAGAAATGCAACGTATTACATTAAAACTATTTTCTGTATCCCCTTTTCTTTTATGAAACACAATTACACTTCCTTTTCTACTCCCTCTTCTACAAACAATTCATACCGTTTTCTAGATGACTGAAATAGAAATGCAAACTATTAAATTGACATAGCTATCTCTTCTCGCTTTTCTTCCTGTAGTATTTGTGATTGTTTAACAGTGCGTTTGCGTAGTGTCTTCCCCAAGTTTTTGTTTATTCATGTTGTATATTTTCTTTCTTTATGACAACCGAAGAGTTTAACTCTTTGTTTAAACGTGTTCAGTAATATTTTTAAATGGAGATAAATCGTTAAACCACAGGCAACGCCGGGTGTTCCAGCTATAGTAATAATAATAATAATAATAATAATAATAATAATAATAATAATAATAATAATAATAATAATAATAATAATAATAATAATAATAATAATAATAATAATAATAATAATAATAATAATAATAATAATAATAATAATAATAATAATAATAATAATAATAATAATAATAATAATAATAATAATAATAATAATAACAATAACAATAACAATAACAATAACAATAACAATAACAATAACAATAACAATAACAATAACAATAACAATAACAATAACAATAACAATAACAATAACAATAACAATAACAATAACAATAACAATAAGAATAAGAATAAGAATAAGAATAAGAATAAGAATAATAATAATAATAATAATAATAATAATAATAATAATAATAATAATAATAATAATAATAATAATAATAATAATAATAATAATAATAATAATAATAATAATAATAATAATAATAATAATAATAATAATAATAATAATAATAATAATAATAATAATAATAATAATAATAATAATAATAATAATAATAATAAAATTAGCAACAATAAGTTAAACAATCTTTTATTTCCTTGAAAAGTGACAAACTAAACACTTTCAAACCTATAATTTACAGATAACATATGTTTCACTTACTTTGCCTTCTCACAAAGTTACGCCAATGTGTAACGCCAACTGTAATCCACTCTGTGAACAGGGCGTTTAGTAGTTTGAAAACAGCACTTGTAATATCTGCAATCTGTGGTTGACAAAGCCGAAAATAATCCAGGCGTTATTCAATTATCTGCAAGAAGAACATAAAATATGTGATGCTTTGCATTAACTTAACTTTTTATACTTACTCTTCTATAAACTATTCTATCAAATGCTTATTTTTCTATTTACTTCTTGTTAATCCATCAGTTCACATTTACACCTATTGTAAGACACAGTACACAAGGCGATAGTCATGTTTTTAACGAGCATACCGCTATATGGATTGAAATGCCATGCTCTTTGCATGAACACGGGAAAAGAGAGAAAACAAATGTAAAAGTGAATAGTGCATTCCCAGTTGAAAGAAGTATTAACCACTTGAAAGGTGAAACCTTTACCAAGGAATATGTCGAAAATAATGAACTCCACAAAAAAGTGTGTGCTTTAACGAGATTTGGACTTTTTGTGCAGTAAGCTTTTACCTCATGATTTACCAGTTATACAAAATTCATTCAGAATGAAGAGTATTTCATAGAAAATTCAAGACATAGCTCATATTTGTGATGCAAATACTTTAAGTATATGGCGTTTTAATCAATATGTTTATAGTCCATCTTTGAGAACATTTAAAATAAGGAAAGAGTTTCCACGTAATGCGTATTTTATGCTGGGGTGTTTTCTTTAAAATCTTCCTGTCACATCCTTGGAGAGTGTTGAATTCAAAAACCAAGTTCGGAAACAGGGTGTCCCAAAACATCTATTTTCTTTGAAATCTCGGAATCGAATTTTTGAGCGGAATGCCATATTTTCTTTGCTTACTGTAGATAAGACTAAGTGAGATGGCTCCGCGATAGCGTGTGAGGCTCGTAGGTTCCGAGTTCGATTCCCGCCGACCGCGCACACTGATCTCGGGTTTTTGTGGTTTTTCCTGGTCGGTAGGCGAATGATGTGGTGATTTCACACCTACCACGATTTCCTTTCAGCCATTTGTCTTTCGTTGCACTTCCTCCTCATGTTTCAGGGGTGCTTCTAAGTTTCGTGGTGTTAGGCAGTGCTGAACAGATGGCGCGGATGCCTCCTTCAAGGGAAGAGAAGACTCCATGAACACTAGAGAGCTGCTTGGTTCACGGGTTGTTCATCGCCCTCTTTGGGCAACTTTAGTAGTGGGACGGCTCTGCGAGCTGGGAAATCTTAGGGACTTCACGCGTCTCAGTGGTATATCTGCTTATGGACTGTAGCCTCCTGCGGTTTCTTCGCTTCACTCCCTCGTCCCGGAGGGTGGTAGCCGCAGTGGATCTATGTAGTGCGTAGTGAGCGAGGTGTCCCCCTTCGTTGTATAGCCTGTGCTATAGGTAAAGCAGTAGAGAAAATAAAGATTTATGCGAACTGTTATCTCTATGTTTTTGGCAGTTGTGCAGCGTGCGTAAATCCGTGGATTGTCGAAGGTACAACTTTTTGGAAGCGACCTTTGAGCCCAGGCTTTTCCTCGCACAGTGTTTGGTTTATGTGCACATTTACGAAGTTCGGAGCGCACAATGTAATGCCCGTAAAATAAATTTGTTGACGTCCCGGTCTTTAGTTGTGTGTTAGCGAAGTTTTCTGCCCGTTTTCCGTTGCAACGACGCGTTGCAGTTGGCAACTTATCAACAGCTGCAAGCCATGCTGCATGTCTGTTTTCCTTCTAGGTCACGGGTTTTAACCGCTTGACATTTGCTCATTTAATCTCTGCCAGTTTACCTCATTTGCAGTTTATTATATTAGCAAATCTCTAGCAGTTCAGCCAAACAACGTTACTCATTAAATGTCCATTTGTACACATTTCTAGGCACTAACGGCAGTAACTACATGCATACAATTGTTACAGGAAGAATCGTATCTTGTTGTACTCACATTATTTTCCCTTCTCACTCTTGTAAAATTATCCTTACAAACGCTTGTTCTTCTGTTTTCTTCATATTCATCGATATAAACATTTGTACACCACTTATTACATTTGTATTGTAGGTACAATGGGATGAGGGTAATGCAGTAGGCTTATAGATAGTCAGATCTTTTTTAGAGTAAAGTATTAAGTATTTTAAAATGAAAACTAGTACAGCAATACCTCAGAAAAAGTTGGTTAACTCAAGAAAAAATCTGATGTGTTGCACTCACATGACTTTCTCTACTGTTGTACTAACCATTCTTACAAACTCTTATTCCTATATCTTCTGCGTGTTAAGATAAACATTTGTATAACTTATCTTATTGCATATTTCCTTGTAGTGCAAGGGAGATATTAGAATACAGTAGGCTTTGTACCACAGTCAAATCTTTTTGACCTTTGAGATTCCGTTCTCTTTGCACAATTAACATATAAAAAAATGAACAACGTTGTTGCATTTCCCTAAAGTTCTAAGTTTTCCGAAACTCGCACACATAATAAGAAATATCTCCGAAATGGTTCACCCTACAAGAAAAATTTTTGGGACATAAATTGTGTATTTTAGCAAGATCTACATTTTTTGTGTAGTATGATTTGGTCTATCTCTAACGATTTACCAGTTATGCAAAAGTTGTCCAGAGTAAATACGACTACAGGGGCTATAGCCAGAAAATTCAAGATATACATTTCATTTGTCATCAAAATATCTCAAACATATGACATTTTAATAAAAATCGTTAGAGCCATTTTCAAGAAAATAAAAATTTTCGAAAAATGTTCCATGTAAAGGGTAGTTTAGGGTGGGGCTGTTTTCTTCAAAATCTTCGTGTCGCATCCTTGAAAGACATTAAACTTAAGTACCAACTTTGGTTTTTAACCGACTTTTCGTTTTTGAGTTATGTTGTCCACAGACTGACAGACTGACACACAGACACACACACACACACGGACCTTTTTCTAAAAATGCTTTTTTTTTTAGTCAAGGGGTCTCAAAACATATATTTCCGGTGAAATCTCTACATCGAATTTTTGGGTGGAATACAATAATTCCCCTACTTACCAGTAGCGAAAGTAAAAAGTAAAAAAGGATAACTCCTAATTAAAACACAGGAAAACTTTATTCCACCTTTCAGGGGAACTTTTACTCTACAAATTGTTACTGGTGTTAAATAAGGTAGCTCCTCAACCCATGTAGTTTTTTGCTTTTTTGGTTTGAACAGCTTTTTCAGTAATGAAATTTTCTGGTATAAATGACACATTGTCTTAGAAATGATTTGTTTTAACTTAGTTAACTTTATTGTACAGTATTGTGTATTTTCAGTTTTGCTAATAAAATATAAAATAATTCAAAGAATTACATCACTTGTGTAGAGAATACAATTCAACAAATACACTCATAGTCTACATTAAGAATTAACACTCATATGTACAAGAAAATAACACACTATTTTATAAGTGGATATCTGCATGACATTTTCTCTTCAGTCTAGGTGACGGTCGTTCTTTTGGTATGCTCTGGGGAATCTCGTTCAATAAAGAGTTTTGGTGATCGATGAATGATATGAACAGCCGAGTATATGAGAACTGGAGTGTAGATTCAACTGTAGGAGTGCGAAGATCTTTATGAAGTGCAGAATTGCGATTTGCCAAAGGGCATTCGCTCTGATACGAAGATCCCGATTTTAGAAAGTCTGTATTCTTTGAGTTTTGAATTTAAAATTAGCCCCAAATAGAGCCTCCATACATCTCTACAGGTTTGATTAGACTGAAGTATATGAACGTTTTGATATGCAGTGGTAGATGTGAACTGACTTTGATGAGGTATTTGAGCTCCTGAAGCCTGTGCCTTAGTTTTGAAACTAGAGAGGAGATGTGTGCATTCCAAGTCAATTTTTACTTTCTCTTCCGCGTATAGTAAGTAGAGGAACTATTGTAGCCCACCCAAAAATTCGATGTTGAGAGTTCACCGGAAATATGTGTTTTGAGGCCCCCTAAATCAAAATAAATAATTTTAGAAAATGGTCCGTGTGTGTGTGTGTGTGTCTGTCTGTGTGTGTCTGTGTGTGTGTCTGTGTGTGTGTCTGTGTGTATGTGTGTCTGTGTGTCTGCGTGTGTCTCTGTGTGTGTGTCTGTGTGTGTGTCTGTGTGTGTGTCTGTGTGTGTGTCTGTGTGTGTGTCTGTGTGTGTCTGTGTGTGTGTCTGTGTGTGTGTCTGTGTGTGTGTCTGTGTGTGTGTCTGTGTGTGTGCCTGTGTGTGTGTCTGTGTGTGTGTGTTTGTGTGTGTCTGTGTGTCTGTCTGTGAGCGTGCTCACGCGCGCGTGTGTGTGTGCGTGTGTGTGCGCGTGCGCGTGTGTGTGTCCAGTCCAGTCTGTGGACAGCATAACTCAGAAACGAAAAGTTGGTTAAAAAGCAAAGTTGGCATTTAAATTTAATATGTTTCAAGGATACAACTCGAAGATTTTGAAGAAAATTCTTCCTCCCTAAGCTACCCGTTACATAGAAAACATTTTAAAAATGTTGATCTTCTCGAGAATGGTTCTAGCGATTTTAATTAAAATGTCATATGCTTTGAGATTTGTTTATGGCAAACGAAATGTATATTTTGAATTTTCCTGGCTATAGCCCATGAAGTCCTGTATACTCTTGATGACTTTTGCATAACTGGCAAACCGTAAGACAGACCAAATGCTACACTACAAAAAAAATGTAGATCACAATTTACGCCCTTTTTTTAGAGTGAACCACGCAGTCCTGTTTACCACCAAGGCATTTCTTCACGTTTAAAACCAAAAATAATCAGAGGTGGCTAAATCTGGCGAATAGGGTGCATGAAAAAGCAATCTGAACGTCAAATCATTGATTTTGGCCATTGCAATAATGGATGTGTGAACTGGCGCATTGTCTTGATGAAACAAAACCTTTTTCACTAAATGTGACCGTTTTTTATTGATTTCATCATTCAAACGTGCAGCAAGTTCGTATAATACTCGCCATTGATTGCGTTTTATTTTTGTAAATTGTCAATGAAAATTATCTCACGTAAATCCCAAAAAACTGATGCAAAAACTCAGCTTTGTTGCGGAGAAACACTCTCACGACGCTGTCTTTGTTCCACTGTGAGCAAGCACGGCACCCATCCTGCGTACAGCTTTCTCATGTCCAAATTTTCAGTAAGTTGCGATGTGCAACAATTTTTGAGATGCCTACAATGTCTGCTAGCTCGCGCGTTTAATGGATTTTGTTTCCAATTTCGGCGTGGTCACCTCACTTGTTCGACCACCGCAATGTTCGTCTTGGCAGGTCGTACGCCCTCGCTTAATCTCTGCCACCCAGTATTTTACGGTTGTAAACGAAGGAGCAGACTCTCCCAGAGTGGAATCTAGCCCAGGTTTAATATTAGTTGGAATAAGAAAATGAAAAAACTATCACAGACGAGGACCAGCTATATCCATGTTTGCAAATTCGCTGAGAGCATTTACTATTGGTGGCTGCTAAACAAATACTATACAACGTAGAATCGTCCAACTTCAAACTGAAGCTTTATAAGGTTGGCACGTTCTACCGTAGTCATTTGTTTGAAACAACAACCACTATCTGTAGTTCAGGTAAGGTAAGGTACCTTTGGGACAACCCTCATAAATCTGCTCGTATTCTACTTGGAGATTTATCAATAACATAAAATACTCGGTGAGATTATTGTTGTTGTGGATCTACTTTGGTGTCAATTATATGCTTTCTTATTTAAACAATTAATGGTAATACATTTGAATTCAAAGTTATAATCAATAAAATAATCCTGTCTTTCTTAATAAACAAACTGATTGCATCAAAGTAGATCAGTAGACTTGAAGTCATGCATGTTGTAAAAATATCTATACTTTTATATAGGTAGTGTCAGAGATAAATGGGTCATGAATTTAACATAATCTCGCCGTTAAGAATAGTGTAAGGCTATTCTTAATTGGAAAGCGCTACACTAAGCAGTATTGAGCTTGGTCAGTTGTAGGTCGATCACCATCGCCGTAGCAGCAGAGAAATGGCCATTTGCCAAAGAGGAACAAAACCAATAAAGTAACAGGAATTCCGGGCTCCATAGTTCAAGAAGCGCTAGCGTGCGTTTTTATCGCGGTAAAGGAAGTAGCGTAGGTCCCGCCATCTGCCATTTTGCTGAACAGACATGCATAGAACTGTATTAGTTCTTGAGCTCCAACAAGTTAAGTTCTTTACAGAGAGCGCGACAAAGTTGGGGATGAATAGCTGAACGAGTAAAAGTCTCCATTCAGTTCCGTCTGGCAACAGTAACAGTGGCGTGCAAACTTCCGCCCGCGGTTTAGACTTTAAGAAATGGAGAATGGTATTAATAGTCCTAGTTAACACAACGATGTATTTAAATATGCATTTATTTTTATGGTAGACGCAAAATTTAATGGCAGCTGATAGCTGACTATTACTATTGTGTTTCCTGTTGTGCAAATCAATTTTGCGGATGCAAATTATATTTATATCACAGGCTTTACAGCGTGATTTCACAGCGTGTTTAACTATACAATACCGCAAGGCATGGCAAGCCTATGATTGGATGTTGTATAGAACCACCCGCCATTAAATGTTGCATCAGCCATAGCTTCTCAATCATATAGCTTTGTAGTGGGAGAAATAGCATTGTATGTTGCCCAAAATTGGCAGTAGCTACATATAATTACAGTTTATGTGTTGTACTCATATGAGTTTTTCTTTTAACTCTTGTACAGATTATTGTTTGATAAAGATATCTAGCAAACGAGTTGGAGTTGGTGCCGCTGTTGTGATGTAGTTCTAATTCTAGAATAGGCTATACATCTGGAACCGCCGTCATACAACACAGCATTAACCTGTAGTCAAACAGAGCACGGTTCCAGTAAGGTTAAACTGAAGTTCAACTAAAGATTAGCGTTAATAGAACAATTAATACCGAAAACAATATTATTTAACACAGTTGTGGCATTGATTTTTAACTTCCAGTTCTACCTCTCAACCTAAAACTATAGTTTAGACCTTACCGGGCGTTTAAGCTTCTTTCTAATAGCGGCCCGCCCTTACTCGTTCATAGTCGGTTTAAACAAGTCAATTTATCGTTAAAGTAGCAGCGAAGAGGCGAGAATGAGCCGCTCCAATGAAGGAAAGGAGATTACAAGGTCGAATATATCTACTCCTACAAGGAAGTGAAATTATGTGTAGGAACACGCTGCTCTAAGTGCCCACTAAAATAAGTAATATAGAAGTGTGATTTAACCCTACTCTTTGAAGAAGTGGATCTGGGCAACAGTATTGTGAGGTTACCAAACCTTAAATTCCTTGGAGCATAACCTAATAAACGATCCAAATACACTGTCAGTTTACAGACACTCTACTCTAAGACTAAGATCACATAGAAATCTAGACTAGGGGGACACCGAAGTGATAAAAGGATTTTCTGAAGCATTAGAGGCACACTTTAATTTTTGCGCATACTTTAAAGAGGTACCACTACAAACTTTAAGTTCAATACTTAATTGTAGTCTTGATATATCAATTACTTTATATCAATTTCATTTACTGTAACCAAAATTTATCTTCTTCGACAGGTTCTGAACTAGAAATGTCATTCTTTTATAGTTACTTTCATTAATAAGTTTGCAACAAACTGTCCAATGGAAAGTTTCATATATGGATAGTTTTTGTTTAAAAATATTATACCTCAAAATGTGAAAAATTCTTTAAAAAAAAGAGCACATGGTGGGAATAAGTATTTTCTAAAATAAACTATAATTAATATAAAACTTAATCAGAATGTCATTATCCAGATTCTTAAGTGAATTGTGGAAACATTTTAGATCACTAAATATACTTTTTGGGAGAACACAAGTTTTGAATGCCTACGGGGGGAGTGATTTGAAGTACCTATTCTTCAACAGCTATTCTCAGAAAAGCCTATTCTTCTATTTTGTGTTAATCGAAATAAAAAATTGTATATGGTTTTATTATATATTACCAATTCGATTAGCGGAAGAGAGTAGGCATAGACAATAGTCACATATTTTAAGAAAGCTAGTTGCTATGGGATGACTTAGAAATCCTATCATTGCGTGACCAGACGCAATGATGATGATGATGATGATGATGATGATGATTATGATGATGATTCACTGGGGTTTGAATAACTGTATAGTCTAAACTAAATGATGATGATGATGATGGACTTTCTATTTTAGAAAAAAATAAGTATATTAAAACAATAACAAGAAATATATTCTTAAATAAGCTTATTTTCTAATTGCTTCATGTTAATCTAGACCAAAGTTTGCAGAAATTGAGTCAAATCTAAAAAGAGTCACTATGTGATGGCTTTTAAATTACATTGTCTTTGCCTGACCATGAGGAAGTAAGAAACAAATATCACCATTAACAGTGACTTAATAGTAGAAAAAAAATAAATAATGAAATAAATTCTGTTTTAAAGAGTACTGTATTTTTTGTGCAATATGTTTTAGTTTATATCTCATGGTTTACCAGTTATATAAAATTCCTTCTGAATGAAGAGGACTTCACAGGCTATTGGAAATGTGTAACAATGTACAAAAACTGTATTCAACATAAATGGTACGGTTTAACGAGATCTAAATTTTTGTGCAGTAATATTTTGTCACTGTGATACGATTTGCCAGTTATGCAAAAGTTATCCAGAACGAAGAGAACTCCAGAAAATTCAAGATGCACGTTCATTTCATTTGTCATCAAAATAACTTAAATATTATCTTATTTTAATACATACCGTTAGAGCCCCTTTTGAGGAAAGAAGTAAAGGGTAGTTCGGTTTAAGGGAATTTTCTTGAAAATCGTATCGCATCCTTGCAAGATGCTGAACTTTAAATATCAAGTATGGTGTTAAACTGACTTTTTGTTTTTGAGTTATGCTGTTCATAGACAGAGGCGCGCGCGCACACACGCGCAGAGAGAGAGAGAGAGAGAGAGAGAGAGAGAGAGAGAGAGAGAGAGAGAGAGAGAGAGAGACCTAAAAATGCTGTTTGGATTCATGAAGTCTCAAACGTGCATTTGCGATTAAATCTCGGTGAAGAATTTTTGGCTGGAATACAGTACTACCTTTATTTACTGTCAGTATGTAATAGCGAAGGTAGAAACTGAACTTGAAAGTTCATATCGGCGGTTCCTATTGGAACAATTGCTCAACAGCAATGGTGTTCACTCGTTTAACGGTAGTTTTGATCTTTGGGTTTCTATTACTTTGGATTAAATTATTACATAAACTTACACACGCATTCATACTCCTAGTCTTACCTCCAGACTCCATGGAGGATGGGTAATATCCTAGCTAAAGAAAAATTCCCGCCTTCCAGCTGGAAATCGAAGCCGGGACCCCTTACACACAAGGCAGGTGTGCTACCCACTGAGCTACGGCGCCAGTCACAGCGCAACTTGAATGGTGTGCGCCAGTTAAAATGTCGTCCAAACACGTGTCATATCCATCTTAACCCCAGCAGTACCAAGGGGTGGGGCACTTTATCACCACCTTATGTAATTTTTATATTCTGTCGTTTAATTTTCTGATTAAAGGCATGCAGTAAATATTTATTGCAATCACTGTTTCTACTACTGATTGCGTAATCGTTTCAAAGTTTTCATTGTTGGTCTTTTTGAGAAACAATTAAATGTCAAGATGGTCATAAATTACTGTCCCGTTGGTATAATGTGATTCATGTAAAAAAAAAGAATAGTTAAACAACGTTAAATATAACCTTTATAAACATATCAGGTTATAATACCCAATTTAAAAATAAATTTCTTTTAACAGTTTTTCAGACGTTTTGTCACCAGTGGTGGTCACAAAGTAGCCCCCCCCCCCTGTCCCCCTTGGTAGTATAAGTTCTGGAGTAAGGCTTGGCATTGCTAGGGTTAATTAAGGGACTAAAGTTTCCCATACAGTTTAAGGGACACTGGGAGTGAAATTTGAAAGTTCCACATCTTTTGATAGATTTTTCTGAAATGTTTACTGTGTTTGTATTTATATGAGAATAGAAGGTACACCAAATTTCATTAAAATTGGATAATTCGTTTAGGATATATAAATTATTTTATGAATTTAATCGGCACATTTTCAAAATAGAGCTCGCGTCTATTGACTTTTCAAAATTCATTTATATTAGCAGAACTGATACTCTAAAACATGGGTAACAATTGTATGAAGAGATATTTCAAATACGTTTCCTGATTATGCTGTACATAGTTATTTAATAACAAAGAAAATTTAATCTTAAAAATTGATTTTTTTTTCATACAAAAAAATGTTTTTGGAATTCACGTTAATGATAACATCAATATTGAATCATAGTTTTGTTTAGCTGCTATTTATGAATACTTTTGGAAATTTTCATTGAATTTGAAGCAAAACTCAGGCGCAACCTTCTTTTGGAATGTGCAGAAATGTAGTTTTGAGAAAAACAGGCTTTTATATAGGAGCATCCTGTGTACGTTAAGGGAAGAGCACTATTTGAAAGGGCCGTAATGACCACATGGAGTGGGCGATATGAAAAATGTTAGCTGATCCAAATGCACAGGTGTTCCAGGAACATTTTAAGGTAAAAACACAATTTTCGACTTTTTGACAATTTTGACCAACATTTCACTCCCAGTGTCCCTTAAAGTAAAATGCACCAACAATCCAGAAATCTAATTTTTAACCAAAAAGGCTAAGAAAGTGCCTACGTGTTCCTTGGAAATATAATACACCTATTTTGTGGTACCATGCACCTTTTAACCCAAATAACTTGGCACAGCATTCTGAGCAGGCTCTTGCACGTCACTGATGCTAATACTTGGCCACACTGCCCACCTGCCCGCCTCTTTTCTTTCCATTTTTATTGCTTTTTACTCTCTGCTCCTCTCCTACCTCTTCATGCATATCCATGTTTGCATTCGTACGTAGGTAGAGCTAATGAAAAAGAATGGCACCGTACAGCGGGAAAGTTTAGGAGTCCCGGAGGAAGCTTGGCAACAAAAGCGAAAACAACGACTTGGCACGTCTGCTACAGCTGTAGGCGCTCCGGGGTTCTCACAACTGACGCCAAGGCTAACCCAAAGAGCTCTGTGCGCGTATGTAAATAAGCCATCGCCCCTGCAGATCCTGCAACACGCATAAGCCCCTTGCTACTAAATACCGTTACAAATTACTGGAATTAAGCAGCAAACACAAAATATCACAGCGTTTGTGGCTTGTGGATCTGATTCATTTTTCTCCTGTGTACTTTTTACATTATGTTTATTAGATAAATGTGTGGACTAGAAACTTCCGAATAACCTGATGCATTACATTCAAATGACTTTCTCTACCCATTCCTCAACGAACTATTATATCCACTTTATGTTAATCGAGATAATCATGTGTAAAAATTCTTTTCTTGTATATTTCTTTGTAGGTACAATGGGAATAAGACAATACATTCGGTTTTAAGCCAAAGTCACATCTTTAAAGAGCTGGTCGCTATGGGATGACTTTAGCATTCCGTTCTCTTACATGAGATTCATTTTCTTCTTGTTTGTATAGTGTTTAACGCCCGCTTTTAGTACATACGGCACCACAGGCGGTTACACTAATGATACTTGGAATGGCACGGGTGGAATGAGATGGCAGGGGGAACCGGAGAACCCGGAGGAAGCACAATCCAGCACCGCTTCGTCCACCACAAATCCCACATGCGGTTGACTGGGATCGAACCCGAGCCGCTTTGGTGAGAAGAGAATGGTCTAACCACTCGGCCACGGCGCAGCTTGTAACTTATAACCGAGATTTTGATAATGCATCTCATTCTTTTTTTTTTTTTTTTTTTTTTTTTTTTTTTTTTTTTTTTAAAGCAATACAGTGGGCCTACATGTGTAAACAAACAACAAAGATAGAATGTATGAAGAAAATATTATTTTGAACTTGGTCCTCCTTTAAAGAAATCAGTTAATTTGGCTTGTTTCACTTTTCCTACATTAAATACATGCATCTCATTTTTCACTGTGACTGTACGTAGCGTGGTATAAACAATTCCTAAGTCTGAGCAATTTTTGTTTTGGCTTTGTGTGGATTAAGTTCCACCACTCGTATGAATTTTATTTTCTGATGTAGCGTGTACCATTTCCTTTTTTTTGTTCTCCATGGCTGATTAAAAACAACTGAGAACTGAAAGACAAAACCGCTGTTCAACAATAAACACCAGATACCGAAAATGGTTATGTTTATTTCTTGTTTGTTGCTACGACATTGTCGCGCCAAAAGTCGCCCGCTCAGGTTGGGTCTTTGTCAGCAGAGATAAGGGAAATACGCCTCGATTTTCTTTTAAGGTAACGTATGGCATATGCTCCATATAATTACCTAAAACTCAGTTATATTTCACTGAGATTTAATACGTATAACTGCGAATTACGTATAAATAAGGCTTTATTAACACGTTTCTAAATTACATTTTCCCGGGACCTACAAAAATCTACGTATAAATGTGAATTACGTAGAACTGGGTTACGTATAAAGCAGGTTCAATTTTATCTATAATCTGTATTAAACGAGTCAAATGCTTTTTTTTTTTTTTCAAAATCAATGAACAATAATTCAAAACGTGTAGTTGTAGTGAAATTTCGCTGTCAAAGTTTTGGTTGGAATTCAATATCCTGTCTAGTTATTATTTACGTGGTACAAAAAGCAATAAACCTTTATAGCATACCTACCTCTCGTGGTAAGTTTGTACTTGAGATGTACCACAGAAAGCCTCTGTTTGTGCCTAATGCGAAGTACGGCTGTTACAAAAGGACGGTGCCTTACTTGGTTGACGTTCTGTCCAATTAATTTGGCGGCACAGGAACGCGGCTTCCTCCGTGAAAACATGTTAAATATTATTCCGCCCTAGCATTTTGTGTTTGCGTGGGACTTCAAACATTTTGTTTCATTAGCCTACTCGTTCATGTATTATTTACTACACTTTCTATCTTCTTTCCTCGTCATATTATTAACTTATCATGTGGATATGTGTTCTGCTTTATTAAATTCCCCATTCTTGTTCCCTTTTCGCGCATAGCTTTCTTCCCTTTTTCTTTCTCTACCACGTACATACCTTGTAGGTAGGGGAGGCATTGTATTCCACCCAAAAATTCCCTGAATCTAGAAAAATGTCCATATGTACATGTGTTTCTGCGTCCGTAAATAGCTTAACTTGAAAATCTGATGTGTTGCATTCACATAACTTTCTCTACTCTTGTACTAAACATTTAAGAAACTCTTATTCCTCTATCTTCTTCAAGTTAATTGAGATTTGCAGAAATTCTTATTGCTTATGTCCTTGTAGGTACAAGGAGAATATGGGAATACAATAGGCTTTGAAATTCCGTTCCCTTTGCACGGGCAAGATGTAAAAAAGTGAATAACGACCTTACATTTGAGAAAAGTATAAGTATTGCAAAACTCATCGAAATAACAAGGAGGAGTAACTCCGAATATCTCCGAAATGATTCACTCGCCCTGGTATATCTGTAAATATCCTTCGTTCGTTCCCAAGGAATTTTGTATAGTTTTTAAAACTCGTAAACCTTAAGAGATAGTCAGAAAGATACTCACAAAAATTATCTCCTCAAAACGCAGAATTTATTTCAAATATGGTTTGTGGCATCATCTATTTCCGAAGTATTCGTTATTATTTCTTTGTATTTGTCAGTGCGTGTCATTTTTAAGGTACTGTTGTTTCTTGGGATGCCATGGAAAGAGTATGGAACATCAAGGCCAGCATATAAGAATCGTATACAGCAACACCTGGTTAAAAGTGTAGCACAATGTTAAACTCTGAGGTTAATGTGTTAGCTAACAATTTGCTGTAAAAGCTTGATGGAACGCTAAAGACAGCTGCGGTAGCTGTCGAGAAAGCAGTGACCGAACACGGCTTTCAAACGCGCTCCGATGCACTTTTGTCTGCACATCCCAGCGCTTTGTGGTCGGTAGCAGACAACTAGTTACATTGATGGGCGGTTAATTGACATGTGATGTTCCTAATTGTGTGTCAACTGAAAAATCTAGATGCACAGGTTCACCGTTCGAAAGGCGTTTGTTATAGAAATGCTTACTAAGTATAGAGGTGTTATTGAGTGCGAAAAAGATAATGATGCAGCCTGGCAGATAACCTGCGAGTAATTTACTTGAAATTCACACGTTTCTCCCAGGTCCAGTAAGCAACTGTGACAATGTTATCACTTACCATTAAATGAGAAGAGTATAAAATCTGAAAGAAGTTAACACTTGAAGGATACACGAGAAAAGGGGGAATGTCAGTGTAAAACACAAAATGGAGTAACGCTAACCAGATATATGTACCTAGAGAATGATTTAAGACAATGTCCAACCAAATGAAGCAAAACTTCATTGAAATATAACACGTTCAGAAGTCGTGTACAATTGATGAAAGGAAAATGTCACCACAGATGAACCAAAGAAAGGGAAATGTTTCCATTTTGTAGTAGATACATCATGCTAAACGCGTAGATTCTGCGTGGTGTGTGTGTGTGTGTGTGTGTGTGTGTGTGTGTGTGTGTGTGTGTGTGTGTGTGTGTGTGTGTGTGTGTGTGTGTGTGTGTGTGTGTGTGTGTCAGTCCGTGGACAGCATAACTCAAATACGAAAAGTCGGTTAAAAACCAAAGTTGGTATTTAAGTTTAATGTCTTTCAAGAATGCGACACGAAAATTTTTAATAAAATTGCTTCACCCTAAATTACTCTTTACATGGAAAATTTTTCGAAAATTTTGATTTTCTTGAAAGCGGTTCTAACGATTTTGATTAAAATGCCATATGTTTGAGATATTTTTATGACAAATGAATTGTATATCCTGAATTTCCTGACTATAGCCCCTGCAGTAGTATTTATTCTGGATGACTTTTGCATAACTGGTAAACCGTAAGAGATAGACTAAGTCTTACTATACAGAAATGTAGCTTTTGCTAAAACACACAATTTATGTCCAAATAAAAGGTGGAATCAACACTGATAAATTCAGTGCCATAGCCGGGATCTGAACCACGGATCTTCCGCTTATCGAGTGGCTGCTTTAACGGCTTGTGTGTTTAAAAACACCAGCAGTAAGCTTGTTGGCATAAATAAATAATAATTATGTCTAAATTTTTTGTAGAGTGAACCATTTCGGAGATATACTTGTTATTTGTGTTAGTTTTTGAGAGCTTGTATTTCTGTCAAATGGAACATAGTTATTCAATTTTTAATATGTTAACTGTGCAAAGAGAATGGAACTTGAAAGCTTTAAAAGATGTGACTATCACTCGAAGCTACTGTATTCTCATATTGTCCTTGTACCTACAAGAAAATAAGCAATAAGATAATTTCTGCAAATTCTTATATCAACTAACACGAAGAAGATATAGGAATAAGAGATTGTAAGAATTGGTAGTACAAGAGCAGAGAAAGTCATGTGAGTGCAACACATCAGATTTTTTTTTTCAATTATAAACATTAATTCTACATTTTCATTACTATCTATGTAGTACAATACAATACACAATATAATAATTTATGTACATGTATTATTATAGGCAACATTAAAGGTTGACACTTTCAAACTGAATTATTCTAGTTTGTTGAAAATATGACATTCCCCCTCTTTCCCCTGTACCCTTCACTTGTAGCCTAGGAAAAGTCATGCCTCTGTTGACAGTATTCTAACCTCTCGTGCTTCCCATAAAACCTCGCTCATGACCCCTATAGCCTAACAGAAGCTTCCTCCTTTCACAGGTTTTCAAATTTAGTATGGCGAACAGTTACTCTTCTGTTAGGAATAGCATTTAAAAGTGCGAAATGTTACCAACTCACATCAACACTCGGTTCACGACAGCCATTTTGCAATTTTTAACATTTGTTAAATGCCTTAACAGGGGTACGGCAATGCTAACACGGAGTCTCACTCTAACATTAACGAAAGAGAATTTGCATAATGGCAGTGTTACACCAGTTAATGTCTTGTGTTCTGTTTCATATTTACAGGAATCAGATAAGTTAGGAATCTCAGAAAATTGTATGACTTCAGGTATCAAAGAGATAACACGAAACCTGAGCGGTGAAGAAGTGGCTTGAACTACGAAATAAATATCCCCCATGTTGGATTTTATTCCCAGCGTTTACTGTGTCGCCTTTATTCGCGCTAAATGTTAGTGCTATGTTACGCGGAACAATTAAATTCCGGAATGCCAGCAAGGCCTTTGTGACAATCTGAGCCGATGAGTCACACAGAAGGCCGGCTGCAAGTTACATGTGGTTTGTGGTTTAGAAAGAGCTCCCCCCAACCCCTCTAATGCATTATGTATCAAAAGGACCGAGTCCATGGTAACCAGATAACTCTGGGCTTTACAACGCTCTCTGTCATATGATGTTATTATTAAGAAACGCTAACAGATTTGGTTGAAGGACTGCGTGGTACTGTCATATGGTTTCCATAAATTTGTGAACTTACTCCGCAGTATCAAATTTAAAAAGTTGCAAGTTTTTATTTTTCCTGCAGTCAAATACAGGATAGAAGGAATCTTGTGCACGATTATTATTATTATTATTATTATTATTATTATTATTATTATTATTATTATTATTATTATTATTATTATTATTATTATTATTATTATTATTATTATTATTATTATTATTATTATTATTATTATTATTATTATTATTATTATTATTATTATTATTATTATTATTATTATTATTATTATTATTATTATTATTATTATTATTATTATTATTATTATTATTATTATTATTATTATTATTATTATTATTATTATTATTATTATTATTATTATTATTATTATTATTATTATTATTATTATTATTATTATTATTATTATTATTATTATTATTATTATTATTATTATTATTATTATTATTATTATTATTATTATTATTATTATTATTATTATTATTATTATTATTATTATCATCTGTTATTATTATCTGTTATTATTATTATCTATTATGATTATGATTATTATCATTATCATCATTATTATTATTATCTATTATGATTATGATTATTATTATTATTATTATTATTATTATTATTATTATTATTATTATTATTATTATTATTATTATTATTATTATTATTATTATTATTATTATTATTATTATTATTATTATTATTATTATTATTATTATTATTATTATTATTATTATTATTATTATTATTATTATTATTATTATTATTATTATTATCATTATCATCATTATTATTATTGATCATCAGGTAAAACATCATTATCATCAATATCTCTCTAATTCTTCAATACCAATAGTATAGAGATATATGCCTAATACTTTTTCGATAGTTTTTGGACCGACACTAATAGATGACAGTTACTATGTTTCCATGGGGAATTGAAATCGATTTGAGTCCCATTCCATTCTCAATACGATCCGCGTTTATATGTTGAATTCAATCCCGAAAGAAAATGAGTTCGTTACGCAAGGCTCAAGCATAAATAATTCAAGCTTTTATGTTGGTCACCTGGTTTATGTTGGCGAACCTGTAACAAATATGTTTTCTGCATATTTTAACAAGTTTTTGAGGTTAGTGAATGTTTTTGAGAGGAATTTATTGTGAGATTATAGAAACAATAAAAGTGCCTTTGTTATTGTGTTTTATTTGCACGACTTCGCTAAGAAAATAAAATGACGAGCGTACAGCGTATTACGAGTACAGTAAAGTACACCTTTGGCGTTTCCATGCTACAAGATTTCGATCCAATCCCACTTCTAAGCGGATCGGATCCAGCGACTCATTCCGATCTGAATCCGCGTTTCCATGCGCTATTCAATCCGGAATGACAACTCAAATCGACTTGAGTTCGTCATGGAAACGTGATTGTTAAGGCACAGATTCATTAACGGGAGATCTGCGGTTCAAATCCCACCTGGACCGTCCTTCCTGGTAAAGATTTATTCCAGGTTTCTTCAGTTCTCATTGCTGACAAATGCCTGGGAGGTACCCTAGACTTACATTTGAAACGTTTTCCTCCCCATGCTTTCTTTCCGAATTATAATTTCATTTCAAGTATTGGTCATTCTTGGACCCTTTCCATGACTACATTTCCAGTATTTGTATTAAGGCAAAATTCCACATTCTCTTAACATTGCAAATAAATACATGCAAAACAGTGAGAAAGGCGAAATATTTCTCCTAACCTTAGCGTTATCTGAGGTGTTAATGAAGGTGAATTGCGATGCACTATAATGCATTGCTTGTACAATGCCTGGCGTGGTAAGCAACTGGCTCCAAACCTTTATATTTGCATACACCGGTGAACTCCGTTACACCTTTTGTTTCATTTGGTTTGCTCAATTATGTATAAACGTGGTATTAAATAATAGCATACTGCGATATAAAGGTGCGGTAAGTGTATTATTGGAACATGGGGAAGAGTTTTAAAATACAAGACTAAGTCTTTTATCAATGATAGTGAATAATAGTACTTATACGAAAATAAAGTTAATTACTAACAGATGCTGAGCGTGGTGGTTCTGTAGGAAAGTCATCAACACTTACCTGGGTAGCAATCTAGCAACGCATTATCCACGACATCTTACTTGAGCTAAACATTAATTGCACAAATTATCTTGTTTATTTCGTTGTAGGTGCTAGGAGACTGGGAATTCAGTAGGCTTTGAGCGATAGTCAAATGTTTTTAAGCTTTGAGATCCCGTTCTCTTTGCACGCTTAACGTATAAAAAATGAACAACGGTGCTGCATTTCAAGAAGGTCTTAAGTTTTCCGAAACTGACACAAATAACAAGGAGTATCTCCGAAATGGTTCACCCTACAAGAAAATTTATTCAGACATAAATTGTGTATTTCAGCAAGATCTACAGTTTTTGTATACTAAGATTTTGTCGGTTTACGAGTTATTCAAACAGGACTACATAGGCTATAGCAAGAAAATTCAAAATATATATTTCATTTGTCATACAAATTTCTTAAACATATAACATTTCAATCAAAATCTTTAGAGCTGTTTTCAAGAAAATCAAACTTTTCGAAACATTTTCCATGTAAAGGGTAGTTTAGGGTGGGTCTATTGTCTTCAAAATCTTCTCTTCGCACCCTAGAAAGACAAACTTAAATACCAACTTTGGTTTTTAACCGACTTTTTGTTTTTGAGTTATGCTGTCCACAGACTGACACACACACACGCGCACACACACACACGCACACACACACACACACACACGCACACACACACACACGCACACACACACACACACGCGGACTTTTTTCTAAAAATTCTTTGTTTTATTCAGGGGTCCCAAAACATATATTTCCGGTGAAATCTCGACATCGAATTTTTGGGTGGAATACGATACTTCCTTTAACTTACCAATAGAGGAAGTAAAAATGAATAACGATGTTGTATTTGACAGAAGTATAAGTTCTCCAAAACGCACACAAAAAACAAAGGGTTTCTTCGAAATGCTTCACTCTACAAAAAAATTTACTTGGATATAAATTGTGCATTTTAGCAAGATCTACATCTTTTGTACAGTAAGATTTGGTCTATCTCTTACGGTTTACCAGTTATGCAAAAGCCATCCAGAGTAAATAGGCTATAGCCAGAAAATTCAAAATATACATTTCATTTGTCATAAAATATCTCAAACATATGGTATTTTAATCAAAATTGTTAGGACCTTTTTCAAGAAAATAAACATTTTCGAAAAATTTTCCTTGTGAAGAGTAGCTTACGGTGGTGGAATTTTCTTCAAAATCCTCGTGTCGCATTCTTAAAGACGTTAACCTTACGTACCAACTTTGGTTTTTAAGCGACTTTTCATCTTTGAGTTATGCTGTCCACAGACTGACACACAGTCACACAGACATACAGACAGATGCGCGCGCGCGCACACACACACACACACACACACACACACACACACACAAACACACACACACACACACACACGGACCTTTTCCTAAAAATGCTTTTTTGGATTCAGTGAATCTCAAAACATATATTTCCGATGAAATCTCGACATCGAATTTTTGGATGGAATACAATACTTCCTCTACTTTACTATACGTAGTAGAGAAAGTAAAAAGCAAGTAAAATCCATTTAAGATGTAGGTGGTGAAATTCAACCATCAAATATGAATACAGTAGAGTCAAACTAATCTGAACGCATTGGGACCGAACCCTTTTCGGATTAGAAAAATTCGGATTAGGTGGATTTTCATCAAATACGACAGTGTTTATGTGTTGAGTATTAAAATGATTGAAATTAGGAAATTAGTACAGTATTCTGTAATTTGTTTTACAACTACATTCTGAGACTCGAAAACCAATTACTTTAATGTCTTTATAAACACTATTGGCGTCTACCTAGGGCGAGCAGCTTGGTGAAAGTCGGAATGGAAGTTGGCGAAACATTGCCTCTTCAAGCCATTTCAGTGCATTGCATCAAATGAAGATCACTGACTTCACTTCTTAGGTGTTGATTTGCTTTGCCGTTTTGTTTTCTCGTTAACGTAAAAAAATTGCATTAACATTGTTGCGTTTTTTAGTTGTTGTGTACTATAAGATTCACTGTATACTCCTGTAGCATTTAATATTTTTCTGCGGTAATAAATTTACTTTTTTACTTGGAAAAACTAGTTTAATCTTAATCTTTTATTTTTTCCTGTTTTAAAATTCAAATTAAATTTGATATATTTTCCTAGCCCTGTCCGAATTAGGCAAATTTTCGGATTAGCGGGGTTCAGATTGTCTGGACTCTACTGTATATACATTTGTGTAATAATAAATATGTAAAAGGGTAGATGATTGGACACAGCTCATGCAAATGCGTGCTGTATAATAGAAAAACACGCAAGTAGGTAAAGTTACCAGCATTGATTGCAAGAAGTTCAACTTCCTACCGTGACAGCATGAACCGGAAGTGGTGCAAAAGGCACTATCGTCGAGAAATGTATAAGTGAGCAGAGCTGTGTGTAAGACTTGCACAAAAATATTTACTCGCGGAATCAAGGCGTATATAAGGAAGAATATTACACTTATTCGCCAGTGAAGTTTACAAAACTTCCATTAAAAAACCAATTAACCAATTTCCTTTCACAGTTAAAACGAGAATCTATGACATCTGAAAATGAGCCATGCAATAGTTTGTGTGTAAGTCCTGTAGTTTTAACTCCATCAGATAAAATAAAGAAGGCTATTGCCATGCTGCCCAGAATGTAATTATGCAATAAGTTAGATAAATAATAATAATAATAATAATAATAATAATAATAATAATAATAATAATAATAATAATAATAATGATGATGATGATGATGATGATGATGATGATGATGATAACAATAATAGCAATGATACCAGTTTTATGGGACAGAAATATAACCAAAGAAACTTAGTGGCAAGTATACATATGCTACTTGTGAAGTGTGCACGTTTGATTTGATTTGATTTGATTTAGGTTTAAGGGCGCTCAAGTTCATCAGCGCCTTACAAGGCGGATCATGGCAAAAGCCCGAGATAAATTTCAATATAAAATAAAAATACCAGTAAGAAACAAATATACATAAACATACCAAACAAAGAGGCAAACACCAGAATTAAAACGAAGTTACAAAAAGGTCGAAAAAATGTAACATTTCGACATAGAAAGTTTTAAATTCTCATGTTTCTCTCTCTAAAAAACTTCAAAACTCGTTCGACTGCTTGTTTATAGTCCGTCAGGACCTCTGCAAGTCTGACAGTACACGTTTGAGGTTAGTGGGATCTCTGGCCTGTTTTTAACGTTTTGGTTGCTTGCTTTCCTTGTGTTCCTTGTTTATCTGTGGCTCATTACTAAGGAAATCCATGTTATGTGACTGTTTAGCATGATCACAGGGTTTCATGTCTGAGTTTTGCGTGCTTCCCATGTATGACTTAGAATCTGAGTCAACGGCCTGTGTGGTTTCGTCTCTTGTTCAGGTTAGGAAAGTTGGTAGTACTCAAATCGGTAAGTGAAGGGCGTTTTACGCGAAACGAGTACTGGCGCATGCGCAGGTCTGTTGCTGGTCGGCTAGTCGAAGCGATGGAGGAGTTATTGCCAACCGAAGATACAAAGCCACATAAAATGCCTTGCATGCAGCGGCAGTAACGGCAACGTTGCATAAACGTAACTAGTTCAGCAATCGTGTATTTATGCGTGTATTAGTAATTTGGGTAGTGATATGATAGTATTATAACTGTTATTCAACACCTTAAATACGTACCGCAACGCATGACTGGCATTCGGGTGGAAATACATGTTATGAGCTCCCCTGAGTAAAAAGAGGTAATAAAAAAGATAATTTCTCTAATAGCTATTTAGAGAAAGTATTCCAACCAAAATTTTCAACACTGAAAATCCACGTTATGAGAATTTATGAATGTAAAGGGTATTTTTAGAAGGAATGTGGATGGGTTGAACAATATAACATAAACAAAACATCGGTTAAATACCGGACTTGGTATATAGTTTTGCATCTTCCCAGAATGCGTCACAAAGAATTTAAGAAAACCCTCAGGCTCAGAAAATGAAATGGTTTTGTTGTTTAACGACGCTATCAATTGCCAGGATCACATCAGCGTCGCCGGTGTGCCGGAATTTTGCCCCGCAGGAGTTCTTTTACATGCCAGTAAATCTACTGACATGGAGCTGTCGTTTTTAAGCACACTTAAAAACCATCGGCCTGGGCCGGGCTTGAACCCGCGACCTTGGGATCAGTAGGCCAGCGTCTAACCAACTGAGCCACCAAGACCGACTCTCAGGCTCAGATTACTCTTTACATGGAACTCTTTTTTTTTAATGTTTATTTTGTCAAAAATGTCTTAATAATTTTAATAGTGATACCATTAGTTTAAGACACTCTCAGGACAAGTGAAATGTATACGTTGAATTTTCTGTGAATAGTCTCTGAAATGCTCTTTATTCTGAATGACTTTTGTACAATTGGCGAAATATTACAATATTGCTGTATTTTCAATGAAATCTCGGTGTCGAAAATTTTGGTTGGAATACTTTCTCAAATCTATTACCCTCAAATCTATTGACAATTTGTAATATGGCATAAGTTGGAGCAATGATTGAAGAAGCTTCGTGGTTTGTTTTCGCCTGACACTGCCTTGCAAGAGATCCTTTCTGTTTACAAATAAGTTCAATCGGTGGTACCGCTGTGGTTAATCTGCGTACTATCAGTGACATTTTCAAGATAATTTGAACTGACATACATTTGTCTCCTAAAAGATAGGATGCTTGTAAACTCTGGTTCATTAATTCCTACACGAATATGAACTATAGATGAAATGGGCTTAACCCCTATTACAACGGAGTGCTGTTTAATTACCCGGTTGGGTATTGTTGGACAAACATGTGAAACAATAACCCTTTTCCCTTTCGCAACGAGAGCTCATCTTTCTTTCGCTGCATTTTCCTAGGTTGGCAATACTCATTTAGCGAGGTTTTGTCTCTTCCTTCAGCGATTTCCTTCTTAAAATGGCTGGAGTTTTTGCTTTAAAAGTAAGGTCGCTTAAAAGAGAGGGTGGATCGGCTTAATGATTTCGTTGAGGCAATATCTTGTAGTTAAACCACTCTTTAATTATTTTGGATTATTATAGTGCTACCCTGTACTCCCAAAAATAAGTATTTTAAATAATACATTCATTTGTGCATACGGGAGTACGGCTCCCTGTGATGTTGTGTCATTCTTTATGATCACTTTAGGATGTTTACATATTAAGCCTTGAACGTTGTCTTATTTGCTAAATATATACATATTCTTGCATTTGAAATGCGCGAAACCTATCTTATGCAGCTTGGACATGTAAGTTTGGCTAAATTGAGCGAGTTTTCATCATGGGAATCTGTAGATATCAATGGCCGATATTTAGATGGCGTCATTTTTGTAACTAAGGTGCAAATTTAAGAATGTTTACCTTTGATTCTGGGTGCATTATAGCTGGAACTGTAGAAATTACATCTGTTGAAGTTATAACCTTCTTTAAAACCACTTTCCACATTTGGCATTAGTTTAACGTAAACTATTAAACAAAAGCAGTGCGTCGATTATTAATGAGTGCTCATGCACCAACTATTACAGGCTACAAGGCTACAGAACACACTTCAACAGCATTTCACAAGTCATGGCCTACTCCGTGCTTTAAACTACTCATTTTGTTAGAAGAAATATAAACCGTGTACGAATTATTTGTAGAATAATGAAAATTAATAATTTCGCTTAGTGAAAATCAATTTTTTTTTATTCGAAAATAATATTCTCTGTGACTTGGATTGCCCGCAGAGAAACTAAACGCAAATTTGCATTAAAGGCAATCCATGTAGCATATAAGAAGCAGTTCGAAGAGGGCTTTAGTCGGGAGGTCCGGTAGTACAGGGTAACTTGACTGAGGGCTTTCTGGGTACATATCCAGAGGGTCTGAGGTTAAATCAGTCGGGGCGATGGTAGCGTAAGCTCTAAAACACCCGCGCACGGTGTAAAAAGTGGCACTAACTCATGTACTGACTATGACTTCCCTTTTGCTCCTTATTTCTATCTGTATAGTTCATCTGGTTAGGCGCTGGCCTGATTCCATGGTCGCGGGTGCAAATCCAGCACAGACAGATGGTTTTTTTAAGTACCGTTAAAAGCGACAGCCTCATGTCATGTTTACTGAATGTAAAAGGGCTCTTGCGGTGCTAAATTACGGCACAAATATGATCCTGGCAATTGACAGTGCCCGTAACACATACAAATATATAAAATATAAATATGTATATTTCTCTCTCTCTCTCTCTCTCTCTCTCTCTCTCTGTGTCTTATCTCTTAACAATATGTTCAAATTTTGTTTGAAACTGTATTCGAGGGACAATTTTAATTTTTTACATTTGTATCATTTGTTAATGTTAAGGGATGGACAAAACTTTAGTACACTATAAATGCTGATCTCATTAAGGGAAGCGTTTTGCCAATTTTAATTTTTTTTTATTTGTATATTAGACATTTTCACCATATTGTTTGTTATTGGTTTGAATCTTTAAATAGTTTATACCTCTTTCGTAGAGTAAGTCGAAATTATTTTTTATCCTGCTAATGCAAAAAAAGTTTCAGTCAGCATATAGTGACCCATGCCCGCCTCCGTAGCGCAGTTAGTAGCGCGCTTGCCTCTGGCGCGGAGGACCCGGATTCGATCCCCGGTAACAGCATGGGGATTTTATCCCCGCTGGGAGGTGTGGTACGGGGTGCACTCAGCTTCCCGGGGGGACCATTTGAGGAGCTACTTGGTGGAGAAGTAGCGGCCCCAGATCGAGAAGGCCGTATAACTGACTGGGAGGGCTCGGGGCGCAGACCACGTCCCACCCTCCAGTACTGCACCCCACCAATGGCGCCTTTAGTGGTCACAGGTGGGGGACACAGCGGCTGGGCGGCAAGCTTTGGCCCTTCACGGGTTCTTGCGCTAGGGAAAAAAATATAGTGACCAATTCTTTAAACACTTTTCTATCGCTTCAGTCCCGTGTATCTCCTGTCCACCAAAACGATGTGTATTATTATACTATAGCAGGCGTGTGGGTAAGGAAAAGAGAGGGAGAGTAGCAACTGCTCCCACACCACATTACGGAACGACACAGGATGTTCAAGTCCATGCTGTACTTTACACAGTTGTTTCCCCGTATAACCACAGGTACATTGCAACAGTAAAAATGTGCAGATAGTTTTAATCATTTAATGCTAGATCGACGGTCGTGTTTTCGTATTACCAATTATTTAAATCAGGTTTCAAAGCCGAACAACTTAGCCGTACAAAATAAACTAAATTCATATATTATTGTAGACCTCGATGTGCTTTTCACATGATTAAATTTTGAAATGCCGTAACTGGTCCTAACAGATTGTTGAATGGCTTCGGTGGAAACTTGTGCAGGTTTATTTTCATTCAGTCTGTTGGAGAACTGGGATTTCAATTCCTCAACTCACTGTTGTCCACTGTGTGCTACATGACAATAAAATTAATCGTAATGTTGAAAAGCATAATAGTACGAGTAGTACAATTTTTTATTCTGCAAATGTCAACTAATGCACAGCGTGATAACGATTTCATTAAAGTAAATAGTGAGTAATAATTATTATGTGTTTTAAGAACATATACAGCTTCTACCAAACGTTGAAGAACATCCATTGATATTTTGAAATCTTCTCTTGCAGGAACACGTAACATTATACATTATTACATATTTATAAGATATTGCTTCAAAGTACATTGCAGACCATTTTATACTTTATTGGGCCGCCTTGGGCTTTCAAACACTTTTGGGATACTCTTTACAAGATTCTCACATTCTTGCACGGCAATGTTATTCCAAGATTCGATAATGCCTCACCAAGTTCTCTACCTTCTCCATTATCTATATAGGTGTAACTGCCATGGTTCTACCCTCTCGGGGCCATGGAACCCTTGGCCTACCACTTCGCCCCAAGTCTGAAAATTTGCTGCTTTTCCGATATTTTTACTTTCTCTACTACGTATAGTAGAGGAAGTATTGTATTCCGCCCAAAAATTCGATGTCGAGGTTTCCGCGGAAGTATATGTTTTGAGGCCCCCTGAATAATAAATAAATAAATAAATAAAAAAAAAAAAACATTGTTACAGTAGGCTATGGGCGACAGTCAAATCTTTTAAAGCTGGTCGCTATATGAAGGGCCTGTTCTGTTCTCTTTGCGCGGCCAAGAGATAACAAGTGAATAACGACCTTCTATTTCAGAAAAGTATTAAGCATTGCAAAACTCGCCTAAATAACAAGGAATATTTCCGAAATGGCTCACTCCACCAAAAAAAAAAAAAATGCACTTGAACATAACATGTGTGTTTTAACGAGATCCATATTTTTTATGTAGTAAGATTTGGTCTACCTCTTACGGTTTACCAATTATGCAGAAGTCATCAAGGGTAAACAAGACTACATTGGCTTTAGCAAGAAAATTCAAAATATACACTTCAGTGCCATAAAATATCTTAAACATATGGCATTTTTATGAAAATCGTTAGTCATGTTTAAGAAAATCAAATTTTTCGAAGTTTTCCGCGTAAACCGTAGTTTAGGGTGGAAGAATTTTCTTCATAATCTTGTTGTCGCATTTTTGAAATACATTAAACTTAAATACCAACTTTTGTTTTAACCAACTTTTTGTTTTTGAGTTTTGCACACACACACACACACACACACACACACACACACACACACACACACACACACACACACACACACACACGCACGCACACACGGACCTTTTCTTAAAAATGTTTTTTTTTTTTTTTTTTTTTTTTTTATTCAGGAGGGCTTCAAAGCATGTATTTCCGTTGAACAGCGGCATTAAAAGATTTAAAAGTGCTAATTTTGTCTCGATAGCTAGTAAAATGTCGATTTCATATGCGTTGAGAAAATAGAGCAATTCATGTTATTTGTTACTTATTCGTTTGCAATTCCAAATGCAAATACCTATTTTTCTTCTATTTGCCTATTTTATTGCAACGATGATTATTCTCAGCTAATCATAAAGACATTGGTACATTGTACTTCATTTTTGGTGTTTGAGCAGGAATACTTGGAACACCATTAAGAATTTTAATTCGAACTGTAGCAGTAGTGGACATTATCGTTTTAATAAAACAGGAATTACCTGTGTTAGGGTTTGAATGAACAGCTGTAGAAGTGATAATAGCGTATGTATTTTGTTACGACAGTATTTACTGTATTGTCATTGACTTGTTTCTGAGTGACTTCAGTATGTTTCCACATATCAGGTCAATGATACTTCATTGTCGACTCAGCCGAAGAATTTAAAGCTATGCTGGAATGTTACCATGGTAGCTCAGTGGTTAAGAGCCGCTGCACATAGAGGATCCATTGCTCAAATCTATTCTCATTGTGCCTACAAGAAAATATACATAAAACCCCGCTCTTTTTTAATATTCATGGTAGGTAGAGATTGGAAATTATCACGGAAGCTACAGGAAAAAATCAGTCATACTCTTTGTTGATCAGCCCTTGCATATTAAAACTAACTCTACATATCTTCATTAACACGAAGTAGATAGAAGAACCGGTCTTTCTAAAATAGCTTGTACAAGACTGAGTAGAGAAATTCATGTGGTGCAACACATTAGTTTTTTGTTCAGGGAGTCTCAGAAGAGTATTTCCGACGGAATCTCGATATCAAACGTTACTATATAGTATATACGTTTAGTGAAGTAAGAATAGTTCGCATTAATAGAGATGGCCTCGACATATGTCGGAATGGAATGGTTTAATCGAACTGAATAGCTTTTCTAGCTGTAAGACCTTATGAAGACTGCAGCCGTTCTAATGAAAACATTTTACATCCTCGGATGGTTTATTTACTTAAGAAGTACATAGTGTACAAAACAAAGAAATATCCTTTCATTTAGTCTAAAGAAACATAGCTAAGACTCGCAATCCAGCTGTTAGGTAACAAGAACGTGTTTTCATTCACGAAGCAGCATTTTATTGGTTCTGCGAGCGTTAAAATGTTTTCAAGAAACCTTTTGCCCATGGAACAAGTCCAACTGGCAAGGTTAACCACTGGAATGGCCTTCCTGCACAAAATATAAGCCTGCACCATCCTCCATTCACAATTCCAGAGATTCCAAGGTCTTCTGAGAACACAGTGATAAGCATCCATTCAAATGTTTAGTTAGGCCGAGAATCTGATCATCAATGAAAGTCCAACAAGGCATGTTGACAAAAACAACTTTTTATGTGGAAGGGCTTCGGCAGATTAAAAGAAAAGAAAGAAAAAAGTAACTACACACATGACACTCCTTTTTGCCTTACGTAACATATGTCCAAGTTTTTGTACTTTTCGAGTTGGAAAAAAAACTGATGCCCAGCCTTTCTGTATCCAAAACTGTTCATTGTTAAGCCTGTTCCACATAAAACATTGTTTACCTGTAGCAAGTAGAGTAATTATTGCATCCCACCCAAAGATTTCCTACCGAGAGATTTCTACACGTTTTGAGACGGAACTCTCCCTAGAAAAGAGGTTTTAGAAAGAGGTCTTGTTCGCGCGCGCGTGTGTGTATGTGTGTGTCAAACACAAAAATGTTTAGAAAATGTTAACTCAGTGTGTGTTAAAAACAAAAGAATTTCCCACCACTTGGTTGTTTTAAGACAGAATCTGGGTAACCATTTTGTTACAATTTTCTTTTATGTTCATAGGCAATAGACGCTCTGCTTATTCATACGCAGCTGACTTTTGTCATGAGCACATTCAGAAACCGCCCTCTTTCCAGGACAATATATAGATAATTTTCATTGCTCAGCATATGTATTTTCATGTATGGCAACGTCAGAAACAGTAAGAAAGGTCGTGTCCAATCAATAGAATTAAAATCCTAGACCACGCAGACACAATTACAGGTTAAAACTCTTCGTATATTGATTTTGAAATAATAAAGAGCGTTTCCTATTTGAAAACCGATCAGTTTGCCGTCCCGCACAACATACTAAGCGTTGTCGGTGTTCTTTGGGACACCCTGTGTGTATACTGTGTGTCTCTAAAACAATCACCCTCATCTCTAGCACCATCACATTTTTACTACAGCACTTCCCTCTATAATCGTCGATTACGTTAACACCATGTGATGTATTTGAACAGCTGTTATGAAGGAGATTTTTACGGTCAACACGTTTTAAAACATTGGCGACTTTTGTCTTGTAGTTCTTACACGAGATAACGTTCGCATTTGACTCAACTCCACTGCCCACCATATCAGGAGAGACGAAGGCAAGGTAAGCTGTTCCGTCCACCACGGAGACTATGGCCGTAACAAAATTTAATGGCGGCTGATAACTGACCATTACTATTGTATTCTCTGTTATATGCACAAATAAATTTTGTGGACACAAATTATATTTGTATTACCGGCTTTACAGCGTGTTTAACTGCACAACACCGCAAGGCGTGGTAAGCCTATAATTGGATTATGTGTTGAGCCACTGGTCTTTTAACCCTAAAACAGACGAAAGGAAAAGATCGGGACAGCAAATTCGTTGTAGAAAGGTGCATACTGGTTTTTAACCACACATGATTTTTTATCTTCCGGAATATACGAAATAATGCTTCTTTTTTCCGGTGTATCATTCTCGCTGGAGAGGGCGAGCAGGTAGGTATAAGTGCCCATTAGAAAAATCTGAAGTGTTGAATTCCCTGACATTCTGTATTTCACAATCGCTATTTTATTTCTTTCTACAAACTTTTCTTACTAAGGCTTTCTTTTCTATTTATTTGGCGCTAATCGGCATAAAAGTTACCGGAAATGGTTTGATTACATTTCGTTGTAGGTGTACAAGAGGGACAAATACTGCGCTGTGGTGATGTGGGTTGTAGCGTGGTATTCCGGTTTCCTGGCACGGCTCCCCCACGCGGGTGCGGGTGTTTCCGCCAATGTGTAGGATTGGCGTCCACTCAGGAGCCACGATAGGTAGCAGTCTGTAGGTTACGAATGTAACGCTCGGATAAAGTCTTCTCGCCGTTAATATTCATATGATGCAAGTGACAATGTTTACGATGAAACGTATCTGTATAAGGCAGACACGCGACTCCATCCTTCCCTTCCTCACCCCAACCCCTGTGCGTGCAAACATTTTGTGGTACCAAATCCAGGTTACGTCGCCAGTTCTAGAAGCTACCTTATTAAACCTATGGCAGAGAAAGTAATGTATTCTACCCATAAATTCAATGTAGGGATTTCACTGAAAATACTTGTTTTGAGATGCTTTGGTCATAAAATGGGTTTTCTAGATAACTATCTGTGTGCTTGCGTAAATGTGTGTTGACGCGGAGAATCAGGCAAAGCCAAATTTGGTGTGTAATTCCAGCATCTTCTAAGGGTGCGACACGAAGATTTCCATTAAATTCTTCCCAGACAAACTACCCTTTACATGATAAAGTTCAGCAGTTCAAATTTTCTCAATAACTAGTCTGACGATTTTGACTAAAATACAATTTATGTTGCACGAGGAATAAGAACAGCATCAGAAGCTTTCTTCATTCTTCTTGAATTTTCTATAACCCCACCAAAATAGACGAAAACCTACTTCAGAAAAAATATACAAATCATCATTTTCTTAGCGTTGGTGCTTTCTGAAATATCCCATACACTGTGCGGAAGCTGCTTCAAGTGTTTGATTTTTATTTTCTTGTTTTCCATTTCAAGAGTGTGTTGCCATAACCAGGGAGTTAAGTTATTCGTCCTTGACTTCGCCTTTTAATATATTCCTGGGAGATTCATCTGGATTTTGTTTCCGGATATTTTATTGCATAATATGGTTAGCAGAATAAGTTGTTACTGAATGTTGTAATAATAAACGATTTCTTTAAAGGTCAACCAATGTTGCGCGACAGCACAACATATACGTTATAGGCTATGCAAGGGAGGGGAACACCTCGCACACAGATCTATTGTGGTTAATACCACAATAAATTATTAATACCATCCCTTCACTTCACTTAGCGATGAAGTGAAGGGACCGCAGTAGATTACAAGCCGTGGGGATGCAGGCCTCAGAGAAGCGCGGAAGTCCCTAACAGCTGCATGATCGAGCTGGAGCTGCTTGAAGAGGGCGATGAACGATTCGTCGACTAAGCAGCCCTCTAATTTCCATGGGAGGTACTCTTCCCTTTGAACACGCATCTGCGCCATCTGCCCGGCTCCGCCATGGGCCAAGAAACCTAGAAGTACACTGAAAGATGAGAAGGAAACGAAATAGAGGGAATCATGTGCTTAGGTGGTAAACCACCCCAACATTCGCCACCTACCAGGCAAAACCACGCAAAACCTAAGATCAGAGTGGGTGGTCGACGGGAATTGAACGCGGAACCTCCGAATGCGAGGCTTAGACGTTACTGCGGAGTTATCGTTCAGTACAGTACATCACGTGCTTCTCCATTTTAAAAGCGACAAGCAGTACAAACATTGAAAATTGTATTAAATAAACACTGATATGTGGAACCAATAGTTTGCTATTTCACTCTTAGTTTTACAAAATATTCCCAATTTATTACGTTTGCAGCCTAATCCACTGTATAACACTGTTAAACCACCCACTAGGATTGTATTTGTGACGTCTGATACAAAATTAAAGCATTGAGTTATCGTGTTTCGCGAAAATAAACGTCATAAAAGGCAACACTGCGTTTCTAGTCAAAGAAATAAAAGTCAAACAGCGCAAAATTGCAAGCACGGGGAGCAAAACAAAAGCTGAAAGCTAATGCAATAAAACGTCCACAGCGTGTATGGTGTGTTTACAGAAGGCCATGGATACCGTATAAATAACACACATAAAACGATCGGCATCAGTACGTAAACTTCAGACATTAAACACGCCAGATAAAATCTCCATAAAAACTTTGTTTAATCCTAGTAATTATAAGCATGCGAATTAGTAGGCGCAGCGGAAACTATACAGGGTGTTAACGTCATAAGTACGATTATTTCAAGCATTATTCTACTCAAGGGGCCCAAATGACCTAGCTGTCGACGGGCCCTTAAACACCACTCACTTATTCTACTCAAGGACCTAAGCCCAACAACTGAATAGCATTTCAGATCCCGCTTTGGGTCGGTGTACCAACAACGAAATCCAAACTTATATTATAAAGAGAGAAAATGTGTATATATGTGTATGTAGGATTATCTCTTAAACCGCTTAATCGATTAATCTTTCACCATTGAGAATCTCTATTCTCTCTGACGGACAGAGGCTGCAAAATAAGTTCTGATTTCAAGTTCTAAATTACTAAAATGAATTTAGCAACCCATCGTTGAGAATGCCATGAAATAGAAAATGTTTGGTGTACTCCACAGAGGATGAGTGCAGAAATAAATGCCGGTTAGTTACTGCACTCCGTAAATATTCACTGGTAAAAACAAAAGCCGTTTGCATTTTATTCCATACAATTATATACTCTAGTAGATAGCCCTGATGTAACCTCTAAGTAGATATAGCAGACAGGTTAAAAATATATAATATGCTGCTTTCTCTACTCTTGTACCAACTTTTCTTCTTACTCTTATTCCTCTACTTCTTCATGTTAGTCGACATAAACAATTGTAGAAATAATCTTATTGGTTATTTTCGTGTAGGTGCAAGGGGGAATACAGTAGGCTTTGAGCGATAGTCAAATCTTTTAAAGCTTTGAGATTCTGTTCTCTTGCACGCTTAACATAAAAAAATGAACAACCATGTTCCATTTCACCAGTTTTAAGTTTTCCGAAACTGACACAAATAACAAGGAATATCTCCGAAATGGTTCACTCTACAAAAACATTTACATAGACATAAATTGTGTGCTCTAGGGAGATCTACATTTTTTGTACGGTAAAATTTAATCTATCTCTTACGGTTTACGAGTTATTTAAAAGTCATCCAGACTAAACAGGACTACATAGGCTACAGCCAGGAAATTCAAAATATACATTTCATTTGTCATACAGATGTCTCAAACATATCGCATTTTAATCAAAATCGTTAGAGCCATTTTCAAGAAAATCAAAATATTTGAACAATTGTCCATGTATAGGGTAGTTTAGTTGGGGCTGTTCTTCAAAATCTTCGTGTCCCATCCTTGAAAGACATTAAACTTAAATACCAAATTTGGTTTTTAACTGACTTTTCGTTTTTGAGTTATGCTGTCCACAGACTGACAGACACAGACACACACACACACACACACACACACACACACACACACACACACACACACACACACACACACACACACAGAGAGAAATGCTTTTGTTTAATTCAGGGGGTTTCAAAACATATTTCCGGTGAAATCTCAACATTGAATTTTTGGGTGGAATACAATACTTGCTCTACTTATCGGTAAAGAAAATAAAAAGCAACCGTGGAACGTCGATTACGCCAGCCATTGTGTAATAGAAGCGTTACTGCAAACATATAACGTGAAGTACTTAGAAGAATACGGGCTTTTGAATAAGCAGGTAAAGAAATTCTTAAGTAGTTGGTTTCAAGTTAGCTACATTCTTCAAAAATTCCTCTCCCTCTTCGATAGTTAGTTCAGAATTTGGCGCATTTCACTCAGCATTAGGAAGACATAAGCTAAAATATTCTCACTCAGACTTTTTACTTTCTCTACTACCTAAGTAGAGGAAGTATTGCATTCCACCCAAAAATTCGATTTCGAGATTTCGCTGGAAATATATGTTTTGAGACCCCTGAATCCAAAAAAAAAAAAAAAAAAAAAAAAAAAACCAACATTTTTAGAGAAAGGTCCCTGTGTGTCAGTGTGTGTATGTGTGTGTGTGTGTGTGTGTGTGTGTGTGTGTGTGTGTGTGTGTGTGTGTTTGTGTGTCTGTCTGTCTGTCAGTCTGTGGACAGCATAACTCAAAAACGAAAAGTCGATTAAAAACCAAAGTTGGTATTTAAGTTTAATGTCTTTCAAGGATGCGACACGAAGATTTTGAAGAAAATTGCCCAATCCTAAACTACCCTATAAATTTTTCAAAAATTTTGATTTTTTTGAAAATGGCTCTAACGATTTTGATTAAAATGTCATATGTTTGAGACATTTTGATGACAAATGGAATGTCAATCTTGAATTTTCTGGCAATAGACTATGTAGTCCTATTTACTATGGATGACTTTTGAATAACTCTAAACCGTAACAGATATACGAAATCGTACTATACAAAAAATGTAAATCTTGCTAAAATACACAATTTATGTACGAATAAATTTATTTGTTGGGTGAACTATTTCGGAGATATTCCTTGTTATGTGTGTGAGTTTCGGAAAACTTTAAACATTTCGTGAAATGGAACATTGTTGTTCATTTCTTTAAATGTTAAGTGCGCAAAGAGAACGGAATCTCAAAGCTTTAAAAGAGACTATCGCACAAACCCTACTGTATTCCCATATTCCCCTTGCACCTACAAGGAAATAAGCAATAAGATAGTTTGTACAAAAATATTTACGTCAACTAACACAAAAAAGATGTAGGAATAACAGTTTGTAAGAATGGTTAGTACAAGTGTAGAGAGTCATGTGAGCGCAACACATCAGATTTTTCGTAACGTTTCTCAACTAAGTCCCATAAACAAGTCAATGAATTCGTTATTCTCATAATACCTTGACGCACTGCTCGGACAAGACTGACTTGGAAAACCCATGTCGAACACACCACGGGACTCCTTCCTCCACAATTACTCATTTATATCCATTAATATATAAGGGCTCTTTACTCGGATTGTGAAGTTCTGTTCTCTGTAAATCTTTAGCTCGATCTCTTTTTACGTATGCATCTCGTTTACGGGGCACAGCAAATGAAACACACATTCCCAGAATTGACGTTATGCAAAACGGATTTCTTAGAACTTAAAGAAATGCTCCATGATTCAAAAGAAACGATCGGCTCCAACATGAACTGGGCATTCTACCAACAAAACAATACATAATATACTTATTCGAATCCTTGTCCAACCTGGTTAATGTTCCAGGGGCTCAAGTTTACGTGCAAACTAGGAGTAAGAACTCACCGCAGAACAGGACTGAAAGGAAAACTACCACAGGATAGTTTACTCAGTGATTCCGAATATGAATGTTATTCATCTGTAATAAATGGACTCTTAATTATTGCAATTCAAATACTGTCTGTTCACCATCTCACGGCATTAGGGGACTGAGGGAGAGAGGAGAGAGGAGAGATTTCACCTTGTGTATTGTAAACACCCAAGATAACATTGCTGCTGGTTAAGTTGCCAACTTCCGTCCAATGTTATTCCTGCTCTGTTTGCTCCCTAATACACGCCAATATCGCTTCATTACAGTTACAAATTGGGCGAGTCAGTAGCGTTATCCAGGAAGTAAAGAAAAAATAAGTGTAGAAGTAGATAAACTCCCTCCTAGTGGTGTTGTAAAATCTGCTGTGATACTGTGGTTGCAGAGCAAAGGTTTTCAGAGTGACAGTTTCATATGTAAAGCATGAACATCTTTATAGGCTGATTGAAACAAACAAGAGGTTCCATTTTTGTTTGCTTCTCCCCATACCTGTGTGATCTCAGTCCCATAGAACTAGCTTGGGCCAATGTAAAATAAATTGTTAAAGAAATGTAACAGGTGACTTATCCTTACAGAAATTTTACGAGGTTATATCACTTGAGGGCAAAACAGACTGGCAGGGTTTTTGAAAACACATAGAAAAGGTAGAAAATGATCAGTGGGAGAAAGACGGAGTAGTTGAAAATATCGTTTAGGCTTTATAAGCTAAATATACTGCATGAACACATCGCTCTTTATCTGAAATTGTTTACTAATGTACTGACTTGCTGCATTCCTGCCAGGAACCATGAGCTGGTGAACGAACTGTACCTTAGAAATGTGTTCACTGGTTATCAAACAACTATATGTTCTGGAGCCAAATTGACAACCACATGTCATATGATGTAACTCTGGAATAGTTTGTCGATAGGTTGTAGTGTAGTAAAACTGCTGATTGGCCAAAATTGAAATTTAAAAAATAAGTTAGCTGCAGTCACACCATCATGAATACATAGAGCAGCGACGTCCAACTTTCTCGCTTTGGGGACGCTTACGTAATCACCTCCTCTTTCAGTCTGTAGCGTGTAGACTCACAGACAGTCAGTATCCGGTGACGGACACAAACAGGCAATTCCATAGAAGTTCCTAGGTCATACCTTGAATTTTCTGAGAATGTCCTCAGAAGACCTCTTCATTCTGGATGATTTTTGCATAAATGGTGACAAGAGACAGACAAAAGCTCATTAAATAATACATGTGGATCTCGTTAAAACACACAGTTTATGTCAAACACTTCATTTTTGTTTGGAGTGAACCATTTCCGAGATATTCTTCATTATTTATTTGAAGGTGCCAATACTTACACTTTTCTCAAGTAGGAATATGTTACTCGGTTTTTTTATCTCGTGACCTTGCAAAGAGAACGGAATTTCAAAGGCATCGCATAGCAACCGGCTCTTAAAACATTTCACTACCGCTTAAAGCCTACTGTATTTTCATATTCCCCTTGCACCTACAAGAAAATTAACAATAAGTGCTGAAACTGCTTGTATCGATTAAAATGTAGTAGAGAGAGAAATAAACATTTGCAAGAATAGTGTGAGACATATATTTGCGAGCAAAGTTTCTCCATATTCAATTATATTGAAAGTCTGTATAGCAATATGTTACACGACCATCACTGGGTGCATCTTCTAAGGTTATGCACTTCGACTTTGTCGCTAAATATTGAAAGAAACGTAAGAAGCATAAAATTTGAAAGTGCTTTCGTAAATCAAACGCAACGTACATATAACAAAACCGCCACTGTAACTCAATACACGTTTGGGGGTTGAGTGGGAAAGTCCGCCTGTCGTGGAAGCAGGTAAACCCAACCTTCCTCTTTCGCAAACTTGGATATCGCTGACATAGAGCGCACACAACAACGATCATGTGTCACTGACGGTAGGTAAAACATGGTCTCGTGATTGGTCTGCACACGCTAACAGGCTGTACGAGGAATGGGGGTGGTTTGTTATATACGACGCCACAGCGTTAATTCTGCTAAGTTCAACCTAATTCCCTTTCGCCCTAGCTTTAGCCTAGGAAAGTCCTATGTCTGGTAATGCTAGTTTATAGAAGAATGGTTGGAGTAGACTTTTTATTCAGTAAACCTCAAAACGTATGTCTCCGATGAAATCTTGAGACGAAATTTTGGATAAAATACAATCCTAAACACAAAAAGGCTTTTTTTCCAATCTCTGCGTACCTTTAGATTGAAATATAATTCATTTTTGTCTACGTAGGTAAGCGATACGAAATATTTGTATTCGTGGAGCGTATTATCAATGTAACACGCATTTAGGTCGTAATTAACATACTTAGGAGGGCAACAGTTGCAAATCCTGCTTTGAGTATTGCCAAGTGGAATGTCACTTAGCAACAGTTGTTTTGCATAATTCCACTTGCAACCAATAATCTCGCTCGTTACCATTTGATTTCACTTTACATAGTCAGTGAATCATGGGATAAAGTGTACGTTCTGTAAAATTAATATAGCTGTGACACGATTAAATTAATATAATGCGATATGTCCCTCAATTATGCATAAAACATTAATTTTACATCCGCTTGGGTTTGACACATCGTTCAAATGGAGTTGTTACAGCGCAGGTCGCCCGGTGATTAATACGTAGTTGCGTCTGGACGCGTTAAATTTATGTGCGAGATAAGGACCGTAGCGTCCGTTACACACGCAGAAAATAGTCCAGTTTACAACACTTGCAGAAATTCGCTTTATCTCACCAACGGGATGAAGAAATATGTGTAGAAAAGTGAAATGTATTCCGATAAGGCATGCAACAGGCTGATGATGATCATAATGGCTGCTTTGGAAGCCTATCAGAGCTCACATTTATACACTCAGTATGTTGGCACCGCGTGCCGTACAGCAACAAGGAAAGGAGATGAGCTTGCAATAACCCTATAGTCGTTCGTTTATTACTTTCTCCACTGAGTGGAACAAATATTGTATTACAACCCAAATTTCGCTGTCGAGATTTCACCGGGAATATATGTTTTGAGGCCCCCTGAATCCAAAAAAGCATTTTTGGAAAAAGGTCCGTGTGTTTGTGTCTCTGTGTGTGTCTGTCTGTCTCTCTGTCTGTCTATCTGTCTATCTGTCTGTCAGTCGTCTGTCGTCACAGTCTGTCAGTCTGTGGGCAACAACTCAAAAACGAAAAGTCGGTTAGAAACCAAAGTTGCTATTTAAGTTAAATGTCTGTCAAGGTCGGGACACAAAGGTTATGAAGAAAAAATGACTAACGCTTTTAATTAAAATGCCATGTGTTTGACATATGTTTATGGCAAACGAAATGTATATTTTGAATTTTCTGGCTATAGCCTATGTAGTCCTGTTTACTCTGGAAGACTTTTGCATAACTGGTAAACCGTGAGAGACAGACCAAATCTTACTATACAAAAAATATAGATCTTGCTAAAAACGCACAGTTTATGTCCAAATAATTTTTTTTGTAGAGAGAACCATTTCGGAGGTATTCCTTGTTGTTTGTGTGAGCCTTGGAAAACTTAAAACTTTCGTGATATGGAAGATCGTGATTCCTTTTTTTATATGTGAACCGTGAGAACCGAATCCCAAAGCTTTTAAAGATTTGACTATCGTTCAAAGCCTACTGTATGCCTATATTCCCCTTGTACCTACAAGAAAATAAACAATAAGATAATTTGTAAAAATCTTTATCTCAACAAAGACAAAGAACATATAGGAATAGGAGTTTGTATTAATGGTTAGTACAAGAGTAGAGAAAGTCATGTGAGTGCAACACATCAGACCTTTTTTTTTTTTTTTTTTTTTTCCACTGTTCTCTAAGAATTTCATAGAGATTCCGTTGTAGGGGTTTGGCTCTGTGACTGCTGATAGCTACTATGACTTAAATAGTATCTACTGAGCAGCGAAACTGCAGAGACGTAAGATTCGAAGCTTTCACGGCGAACGTCATGGATCAAGGCTTCACGGGTGATCAGCCGTGTTAGATTTATAAAGGTCAAGCTTGGCCATTGTAGACTCCATCCTGAAGATGGCCATGGAGTCTACAATGGCCGAAAGCTCGACCTTTATAAATCTAACACGGCTGATCACCCGTGAAGCCTTGATCCGGAACTGCAGAGAGCTTGCTTTAATTTAAGCCTTTTTACTTCCTGTGCCAGTATAGTCCAATTTAAAATTAGAGTGGCATCGTAAGTAAAGTTCCACAGTAGTAAAGAAGAACCAACTCCTAGCACGTTATTTACTTCACGTAAAGATATTCTGATATCTTTGAATGGCAAAGGTTAGTTTGATATGTATCGATTTCAACTGGATGGAAGCGAGGTAGCAACGAACTCCACTCCAGTGACGGTGACGAGACACGGAAAATATTGCGACATTCTTAGTAGTGATGTCAGTCTAATTTTAATATGAACTATATCTAGTAGGCAGAGAAAGTATTGCATTCTGCCCAAAAGAATCCAATGTCAAGATTTCAACGGAAATATACGACCCTCTCTGAATTCCCACCAAAAAAGGATATTTAGGAAAAGGGTCCGTAGTTTGTTTGTGCGTGTGTGTGTGTGTGTGTGTGTGTGTGTGTGTGTGTGTGTGTGTGTGTGTGTGTGTGTGTGTTTGTGTGTGTGTCTGTCGCACGCGCTTGCGAAGATCATAACTGAAACAGAAATGTTTGATAAGTTATTACCAACCATGGTGTATAAGTTCAGTAGGTATTTAGATATATTAAATTTTCAAGAAAATTTCTGCACTCTAAAGTGCACATGGAAAACTAGTTCACTTTTTTTTTCCTTTCTCAAAAATGGTTCTAATAATTTTTATTAAAATAGCATGCATTCAATGTGTTTACATGATACTGTTCGATGAATACCAAACTTAGTATTTAAGTAGATTAATTTCCAAAGATCGGGGTGCACTCAGCCTCGTTAGGCCCCTGAGTAGCCAATTGAGGAGCTACTTGATTGAAAAGCAGCAGCACTGGTTGCATAGACCGCAAAACCGCTTGGGAGGGACCGGGTCACTGACCACGTACCAATCTCCAGTACTTCACCCCACTCGTGATGCCTGTTGGGGGAGGCAGAGGTTGGGGACGAAGCGGCTGGGCAGTAGGTCTAGGCTCGGAAAGGGCTGCTGCGCCTTGGGTTATTATTTATTATTACCTTCCAAAGATATGACCGGAAGATTTTCAGTCCCCTCACCCCAAGTTACTCCTTAAACGGGAATTAGTTCCTTATTTTTTATTTTCTCAAAAATAGCTCAAACTGTTTTGATTCAATAAAACATAAACGTAAGACATTTATATAAAAAAATAAAAAAGTATATCTTGAATGTTGAGCGAACAGGCTGTGGAATCGTCTTCGTATGGAAGGAATTTGATACATTTCTGTGGAGCGGATAAAGCCTAAAAATAAACATACGATGTCGAACTCTTCAAAGCATGAAAATACTTTTTCTTCGACACCAGCCGTTTCCGAGATATCCATTATTATTCGTATCAATCTTTCAATGTTTGTACATTTCTTAACCCTATTCAGTGGTTTCTCGCACTATCATGGAAGAGTATAGAAATTCAAGGCCAGCATTTACAGTTGCTTTTAAACATCTGACTATTTGGTTTCTGCTATCCAGTTTGTATCCACGAAGAAATTGGCAATTAAACTATTTCTGCAAAGTTTTATTTCTATTAACATAAAGATAGAAAAATAAGTTCTGGTAAGAATAGTCTGAACACCATATAAATACTTTTAATAGTACTTTTTCGTATCTAAAGGAGTTAAATTCGTGCAATATTCTATGAGCTGAAGATGCATTTATTTCGTCAGGGGCAATACAATATGCAGGAGCAAATAGTGAGCGTTCCTCTTAAGGACACACTTTTGGATACAAAACAGAGCCTAGGGTGATGAATGTGGACTTCGAAACAGCTTGCTGTATAGATTAGATAACGTCCGCCAGTGACACCAGGGGCACTGAGAACCTGTTGACCCCTACTGAATACACACAGGGGTCATTTCCAGTCCCTGGTCAGCGTTTGCCCCCGGAAACTCGGAGCAAAGTTTCGTAAAACGTGTGTTTCGGGCAGCATGACTCAACTTGGCATATGAGGAGACCGTGTTCATTAAAAAGAAAAAAAAGGGTTTATTTAAAAGAAAAAGGAAAATTCTTCCTGCTCCTGTTACGATAATCAGACTCCGGGTTTTAAAATGTGTCCCAAATTGATAAAATGATTAGTCTTTACCGAACTTAAGGACTCCCAAAAAGCTGCAGTTTGTCCCTCTTTCGCTTATTTATGAAAGAATACAACACGAGAATATGGCAAGTGCAAATAGTAGTGTATTCTAAAGTATGGGTTCTAATATAACACTGTTTAGTTTTCCCTCTGTTTTAAAGACACACAAAGTCTTAACAGTACTCGTGATCTCAAATGCAGCACAAATGTTCCCCAATTACATCACCCGAAAGGTCACTGCCGTAAAGGTTTCTATTTTGCTTTTTGATCTTGTAAAATACCATCTTTTTATACGACTAAAAACCTCGCAAATAAAATGAATAAAAGACAGGAACACAAACGTACAGCAACATACGTTTTACTAAGTGGAGTGCCTTTTATAAGTGAAATGAGCCCATTGTGAGGAAAATTGGTGAATAAGAGACCGCTGACGTATACACCAAACAAGGGTAGCCGCCTTTCGCCGAGGAAACTGCGCCCTGTCGTTTAAAGCGCATATTTTAAATCAAATAATTTTTGTGATATTAAACAATTCGAAGTTACTTCTTGTAATTGGTTTGAATACTTCCATATCTTAGACAGTTTTTGAATTGCTTATCTCATAGTTCTTTTGTTTCTAGTGATGTTATGGAAAAGGTATGGAATTTCAATATAAACCTTTTTAAACATTTGATATTGCTTCAGGCTGCTGCATCTCCCATGAACCTACAACAATACCTGTAATAAAGTCACTTCTGTAAACATGTATCTCGATTAAAATGAAATGAACATAAATGGATGTGTTGCTGGCATGACTTTCTCTATTAGTTCTTCCAGACACTATTCTTATAAAAGATTATTCTTCTATCTACTTCTTGTTAGTGTAAATAAACCTTCATTGCATATTTATTAATTTTCTTCTACCTATGCTGCAAGCTAAAGCGATTGTGAGACATTTTCAAAATCGGTGGCTATGTGATAACATTGAAGCTCCGTTCTCTTTGTGTGATCACGATAGAACAGGAAAAACAAATAAATACAAAGATTTGCGGCTGAGAATAAAGTGCAGTAAAATTCAAATCAGTAATGAAAAACATCTTGCAAATAGAACCAAAATTATGTACTGAACAGATCTACATTTTTGAGTACTAAGAGTTTGTCGATCCCTTGCGGTTTACCATAAAAGAAGATCATTCAGAGTGAAAAGGTGTTCACAGGTCTACGCAGAATATTCAACATGTATATTTTATTTGTTTTGCAAATATCTTAAGGGATCCAGGGACGTACGTTTTAGGTCAGCGATTTTTAATTATTGCACATGAATGTTCTATAGACATATATCTGCATTGCGTCATGAATTTGTGACTTTTCCAGTGCCTTCTATATCATACACAACAAAAATTGTATTGCTCTCTAGTTTCGTTGGTGAGAAGTGCTTCAAAGTGTGCATACCCCAATTTGGGACGCTCTGTATAGTGTCTGTGTCAGGGAGTTTTCTAAGTTGTCCTAGGTGTGATAGTCATTCATATTTCCCAATTATGTTTTACTTCTTTACTAGTAACACAAATAAATATTTAAGCATAATGTAACCGTATGAATGTTCATTGATTTTATATATGCAAGATGCTCTGCTTTATGGCATATCTTTGTACTTAGGTACATTACCTGTTCTGTTAATATGTTTAGCATGGCCCATTCCACGTAAAGCTTACTAACCACTTGTAGATACTTAGAGGAGTACATCATTATCCTCCAATAATCTGTTCCCTTGGCAAACTGAATTGGCACGTGGGCGGGTTGAAAATCAATTTGCAATCCGCTTACCCCAAGTTACTCTTCAGACCAGAAGCCGCAGACACATTTTGGCCAACCATTTTTTACCACCTAAAATTGTTCATAGCCCAGAGACATAATATTTCGATATTATTCAAAACACCCTTTTAACTTCCTGGCCACTTTTTGTGTTTTACATTTTTGCGCATGGAATGTATGCCTGACATTTCAGTTTTATTCTGATGTGTATGCAAATTTGGATATTTTATATAAATGTAATATCTTGATATTAAAGGATACATTTTATTATTGCTTTGTTCATTGGTTCATAGAAAAATTAATGCATAATTGACATTGACAAAATGTAACATCTAAAAGTTCATATAATCAGAATTTTATTCCTCTTCACTAATAGCATTAACTTCAATCAAGTCCTTACATTGATTTTCACTACAAGTATCACTAAACTTCGCTATTTTAGCTCTCTAACAAACGTGAATGCGCAAGGCAGTTTTAAATATTTGCATTTTTTCGCTAACTAAAATATTTAATTGTATTATCTAAGGAAATATTTCAGCTAGAGCTTAGAGGTTTTACACAGTAATTTCTCTATTTACTCACATTAAGTGTATTAATTTCTAAGTAAATAGCTTTAAACTTAAAAAAGCCTGAAAATTCAGTCCCAGTGCCCCTAAGGGATATAGTATATTAATAAAATCGTTAGGGCAATTTTTATAAAATCACAAATATCAAAATTTGTTTCCATGTAAAGAGTAGTTTGGTTGGACGGGATTTTCTTGGAACATCTTCATGTCGCTTAACTTAAATACCAAGTTTCGTAACTAACCCACGTTTCCTGTTATGAGTTAACAGATACTACTACTTTCTAAAAGGCTTGTTTTTTGAGCCTCAACATATGTATTTTCGATGAATCATCAGTATCTAATTTTTGGATGTAATACAATAATTACTGCTCTTATTAAAGGCAAGTGGTGGAGAACGTAAAATTCGTTTGTCTTTAGCAAGTCTGAGGAATAGTACTCCCAAGGTGTCAAGCCATTCGCACCTACTTCACCTCCCTTCGTCACCACAGAACAGAAAACCGACTTCACCTAGTGCATACCATCAGGTATTCTTCCCCAGGCCTGAAGGTTCTAAAGTATTCGAGATGGAGACCCCTTCACATTCTGAAAATTTCACCGTAAATAGCCGTTCAAAGACTTGAAAGGTTGCTTAGAATGGAAAAAGATGCAACTTACGACAGTTGATTCAATTGATAATGTTGGTGATAGTGCACATGCGCCAGTAGAGTTTGGCGCTGACAAACCGTTTTTTAAATCAAAGCGTTCTTGAAGCGTATATTCAAGTTATCCTACGTCATTACTGCACCCTGGAGAGAGGCATCTCAACAACAGCTGTTGTCTCTTCACTGTATTACCACTGCCACAAACTCCCCGCTCCAACAACCAGAAAATATCATTTATTACGCATTCAGCCCAGCTAGCAAAGTTTGTATTCCCTTGGGTAAAGCTTTAGCTCAGAGGCATCTCGCGGTTGATATTTTTCTTCAAGAAGAATACCACCATCATTTATTCTTATACTTGACGCTCTAACCCAAATCAGAATCGTTTATCATCCATTTTCCAACCTCCTTTCTCTTTCTGCAGTTTTATAAAAATCTCTCTTTTCCTCTCTGCGTTATGACTTGTTAAAATATCGGTAGATACTTTACACAAAACTTTCTCTTACGGCTGTTTATTTTCTGCCATTTTATCTCGGAATGAATGGTTTCATTTTCTGACCTGAGACTTCGAGGTGCTCATTACTTTCTCTACTACGCATAATAAGTAGGGGAAGTATTCGACCCAAAAGTTTGATATCGAGATTTCACGGAATTGTTTTGAGGTCCCCTGAATCCAATAAAAGTAATTTTTAAATAAAGGTCCGCGCGCACGTGTGTGTGTCTGTGTGTGTGTTTCTGTGTGTGTGTATGTGTGTGTTAAAAACCAAAGTTGGTACTTAAGTTTAACATCTTTAAGCATGCGACACGAAGATTTTGAAGAAAATTCCTCCTCACTAAACTACGCTTTATATGGAAAATGTTTCGAAAATTTTGATGTTCTCAAAAATGGCTCTAAATATTTTGACTAAAATGTCATACGTTTAAGATTTATTATGGCAATGAAATGTATATTTTGAATTTTCTGGCTATAGCCCATGTAATCCTGTTTACTCTTGATAACTTTTGCATAACTGGTAAACCGTAACAGATAGACCAAGTCTTACTGTACAATAAATATAGATGTCATTAAAACACACAATTTATGCCACGTGATCTTTTTTGTGATGTGAATCGTTTCGGAGGTATTCCTTGTTATTTGCCAGAATTTTGTAATACTTATGGACGTTCTCAAATGGGAGGTCTTATTCATTTTTATCTCTTGATCGTGTAAAGAGAGGAATTTCAAAATCATCATATAACGACTAGGTAAAAAGTCGATCTGAGGAAGAAGATAAACGTGGCGCGGGGAAATGAGGCATAACTTCAGGATGGTGAACAAACTCCAAAGAAGAGCGAACCAACTGCCCGGTATCAGGCGCGACAACCATGGCATTGTAGAACACTTACTAAAGTAATAACGTTTATGAATGTCGGGAAAGGAGGCAAAGAATTACAGGGTAAACAACGTCCTATTTGACCGCACAATGCAACACAACACTCGATAGCACGGGCTAGCTCACAGAGGACAAAGGGAGCGCACCACCGCCCTCCTGACCGCTAACAGCGAACTGAACTTCCAAGGATGCTGAATGAAGATTTGCAGAAACTTTTCCCACCCCAAACTGCTCGTAATAGGGAAAACGTTTCGTTATTTTAAATTTTCTCAAAAATGAATCTAATGATTTTGATTAAAATACCATATTTTCATACAAATCAAATGTAGATCTTGAATATCTGGGAATGGCTTTTGAAAGTGTTCTTTATTGTGAATGGCTAGTTGGTAAACCGTAAAAGATAAACAGAATCATTCTACACAAAAGATGGAGATCTCGTTAAAGCACATAATTTATGCAAGGACTTTTTTGTGGTTTAAGCACTTCCGAGATATTCTTTGTTGTTGATTTTATTTTTTATTTGCTCCATGTGTATGCTGAATTTAACGTCTAAGACCATATCGACGGGTTTTCCTTTGTTACAATTGCTCATCGGCAATGATGTTCACTTGTTTACTATTTATATAGCTTTGAGTTTATTTACATTAGCTTGTCTTTACGAACATTGAAATCACACACACACTCACTCATACTTTCACACTCTAGGTAAGATGGGAAATAATCCTGGCTAAAGAATAACTCCCATGCTCCAGCCGGGAATCGAACCCGGGACACCTGGATATGGAAGCAGGTATTCAGTTCAACATCTTGCTAGGATATGACACGATATGGCCATACCAAATTACCTTTTAAGTGGAAAAAGTTTCGAAAACGTTGATTTTCTCAAAACGGGTCTGTACGATTTTCATAAAATGCATTGTGTTTAGTTATTTTAATGATAAATGAAATGTGTATTTTTAATTTTCTAGCAACAGTCTCTGAAGTTCTTTTCATTCCGAATTATATATGCAACATTGGTAAACCGTAAGAGAGAGAAACATTGCTGCTGCACAAAAAATGTGGGTCCCTTTAATGTCCCTTTAATCCCTTTAATTTATGTCAAATAACAGTTTTTGTAGAGTTAACCATTTCCGAGATATTCCGAGTTATGGATTTCACTGTTACCTAAAGTCTACTGTATTCTCCTTGTTCCTACAAGGAAATATGAAATAAGACAATTTCTGCAAATGTTCATCTTGGTAAACATGAAGTAGAGAAGAGTTTGTACAACAGAAGAGAAAGTCTTGCGAGTGTAATACATCAGATTTTTCAACATAGTCTCACTGACATCAATGCACTTGATCGCTGACTATATCCCATTATGGAAGTCAGATTTCTCCGAGCCTGAATAATATACTTCAAATTACCATTTAAGTGCCTCATTGAATGAAAATTGCTTTCCGCCAACGAAGTTTCTTATTTAAGAAATAAATAGAAGTCTGATATAGCTAGGTCAGGGGAATAAGGTAGATGCGGCAGCAAATCATATCTCACTTCGTTGATTTTGGCCATTGCAACATCAGATGTGTGAGGCAGAGCACTATCTTGATGGAAGGTGACTTTCTCCTATGCCAAACCCAGTCTTTTCTCGAGTATTTTGTCTTTCATTTGGTTCAGAAGGTTAACATGTCTCCGGTGATATATTTCCTGGGGGAAGATAAACGATTAGCAGCGCATTGTTGGCATCCTTGGAAACCAATGTCATATCTTCTCGATCAATCTCACATGCTTTGCCTTCTTTGGTGATAGAGCTTCTTGGTAATTCGAGTGCCTAAACTGCTGTTTTGTGTGCTTTCATATTATTTCATCGTTTCTTACAAATCGGCATAAAAAGTCTTACAACATCGCTCAAAGATTTGCATCCTGATTCGCTTTCGATCTGAAGTCATCAGTCGCGGAAGCCGTCTTGTATGTCATTTTTCCATGTCCACCTCACCACATTTGAAACATACGTTGCCCTGAAATTCCCTGGGCTTCAGCTATTTCGGACACCTTTGCTCGGTGATCCTGTAGAACCATGTCGTGTACTTTATTGATGATTTCTGCTGTCGTGTCGGACTCCGGATAATACTCTGGTATAAATCAGCGCATGAGATATTTACATCAAGAGGTGAAAGACGATGTGGGTATCCATCCTTTTCCTGTGTCTCTTGTGTAGCGTTCCATTAAGGTACTTATAGTAACATAATCGAATCGAAAAGGGAGAAACTGGCAGCAATTAGGCGTGTAATCCAAACGCATACCTGTATTCAGAAAGCAATAATTAGAGGGGATTAGCAGAGCATGATGTAGAGGCAGTATTAGCTGGCCGCCGAGCAGGGGACAGGTGTGTGATGGTGGTGTGACAGCTCTTACAGTGCTGCAGTCTCACGTCATGCTTTACTGCCTAATCCCAAAACGTATTTTCGACCACAGAGTCAGTCGGGATGACGGTGAGATATATCCCGTTGTCTGCGTAGCTGTAAAGAGGTACAAAAATATTTTTGCTTTCCCTAATATGTACATACAGTAAACACAGGAATTATTATAATACCCCAAAAATTCCATACGCATTTCTCTAGAAATACACGTTCAGACTCCCTTAACACAAAAAATTAGGAAAAGCAAAGGGAAAAAAGTTGTGCAAGTGTCTGTGTGTGAGCAGCATAACTTAAAAATGAAAATTCGGTTAAATACCAAAGTTGGTATTTAGGTTCTCAGCATCTTTCATGGATGCGACACCTAGATTTGGAACCCCCTCCCATCCCGAATTGACGTTTGGATGGCAAATTTTCCAAAATAATTTTTGTTCTCAAAAATGACAACATGTTTAACATATTTTGATGGTAATTAAATGGTATATCTTGAATTTTATCAGAATAGCCTCTGAAGTTCTGTACATTCTGAATGAATTTTGTATAACTGCTAAACCGTAAGACAGATAAAGTCTCGCTACAAAAAATGTACTTCTCGTTAGAAATATATATTTTTTGTGGACTTCACCATTTCCGAGATATTCGCTGTCATTGGTTTGCATTTTATAAGTCTTAATATAATTTTCTCAAACGAAAAGTCTCTCTCACTCTCACTCTCTCTCTCTCTCTCTCTCTCTCTCTCTCTCTCTCTCTCTCTCTCGGCCATGCAAAGATAACGAAATTTCACGGCCATCACGTAGGAACCCGCCCTTAAAAGAATTGGCTATCCTTAAAGCCTGCTGCATTCCCCCGATCTGTTGCACCTTAAATAAATATGCAATAAAACACTCTCTGTGAATGTTTATTTGGATTAACATGAAGTAAATAGATGAGTAAGCGCTTGTAACAATAGTTTGTGACAGAGTAAGTAAAGATAGCACGACACATCATTTTTAGGTTATTTTCCTGTTGAAATCCCTAAATATCCGGGCCACCACTAATAATATCCGACACTGAGAAACAGACTACGAGATAGAGTACCTAAGTCTAAAGCGGATTAGAAGATAAAACCGGTCAGTTTCCAAAGATTGCCTCTGTTTTAAAGAATGCACCAGTTCAAGGAACCGCTACCCTCAGCCAACCACAAGTACAGCATTCTTTATACATTAAGTGACGTAGATGTAAGGAAACAGGAAGCGTACATATTGTGTGTGGAAAATAAAAATAAAAGAGTACGGTTATTTTATAAGCAAGTGAAAACATTTTATACCGTAATACAGTAGGCCTTTCCAAATTGGATGTCCCGATACCCCGGAGTGTCGCAACAGCAGCAAATTCAGAACGTAAAACAAATGAAGAACTTGTGGTAACATTAACTAACCCCGCGGCACAACAGCCCTTTACGGGCCAAGTTGATTTCTACGATTTTGTGTATCTAACTTCCAGTTATGGCACTATATGTCACTGTTCTTCTAGTACCGAAACGTTTTGTATCTGTGAAGAGGTGTTTAATGTATAATTGTACTGTAATTGGAACTAAAATAAAAAAAAATTTGTTTAAAATATAGTTTTTACAATAGAATCTTTTTATTAGTGAAAGGGTGTCTCGTGAAATTGTATCTACTAGAACGGTGTCATCAAGAGGAAAAGTTTGAAATGCTCTAGTATAGGGTTAGGTTGTACTACGCAGGGCCATAATTCGTGCACTGCGTCCTACGGGAGATGTATTGCTACCCCCGTCTCCCCAGGAGGAAGGGATGAGGTGAAGGAGCCGCAGGAGGTAGCAGGGCACTTGCAGAGAGGCGTTAGAGACACGCGGAAGTCCATAACAGTTACTGGCTCTAAGGTTCGTTCCAGTATTGAAGCTATCAGAGAGGTCAACGAACGACCTTCAACCAAGCAGCCCTGCAGTCTCTTGCATTGTACATTCTGTCCGGAGCTCTCCATGTCACGAAACGTGGACGTACACCTGAAACACGATTAGGAAATGGAATGAAAGAGAAATGATGGAAAGAATCCACTCCAGATGAGAAATGAGTTGATGGGAAACCGCTCCAGATGAGAAACCATTAGATTGGAAACCACTTACATGAGAAATCAGTAGATGGGAAACCACTCCAGCATTTACCTACCGACCAGAGAAAACCATCAAAACTAAGGACTATTAAATTGACACTTATGCACTGGGGACAGCATAGCAAAATATAGTGCCCAAATTGATGTATACACATTTTAAAAAGTATTTCTCAGTAACTTAATGAGACAGAAATACAATTTTTGTTGTGTTCTATTCCTTAAACTTTCTTAAGCCTGTACATGTTGAAAATGTCCACCTTCTGCAACAATACATTCCCAACAAGGATGTGGAACACATCGACATATCGTCTGGACTGTTGCTAATAGAATATCATTGATAGCATGTACATTCTGATCTCTCATTCCCTCCAGGTTTTATGGTTTTGTGGTGTACACCGTGTTCTTTAAAGTTCCCCAAATGTAGAAGTCAGAGGGGTTAAGTCGTGAGATCGAGACGGGAACTCTGTAGTACTTCCTCTTCGTCCTATCCATTTCTGATTGAATATGTGATCGAGAAAATGTATCACAACGACGTGGGAGTAAGGTGGAGCTCCGTCTTATTGGAAGTAAACCTCATTTTTATTCTCAAAGAGGTCATTAAGACATGGAATCATGATGTTCAAAATTTGCAGATAAGTCTGACCCTTGACAATCTCTTCTAAGAAGTACGGCCCGATTACTCCTCTGGAAGACAGACCACACCATACCGTTACCCATGGAAGATTTACGGCATTTTCTTACAAAATGCACCGGTTTTCCTTAGCTCTGTGCACATAATTATGTCGATTAATCCCCCACTTTCCAATGTCACTTCTGTAACCACTTTCATTTACTGAATGATAACCTTAGCACCATGTCTGTTTATAAACATGTGTAGAACGATAAACGATGTTGCTATACTCTTCCACTGCCTTCTGAATGAAGCACAACAAAAATTGTAGTGCTGTCTCACTTCGTTGCTGAGAAATAATGTTTCAAAGTGTGTATACAACAGTTTGGGACGCTCTGTATAGCGCCTGTGTCTTGGCCTGCCTAGGGCAGGTGTAGTAACCATTTATATTTCTCGAGTATGTTTTACTTGTTTACTAGTAACAAAAATAAATATTTAAGCACAATGTAATTGTGTGGATGTTCATCGACTTCGTATATGCCAAATGCACTACTTTGTATCGTATCTTTGTCAGTAGACGTAAGTGTATTGGCTGTTCTACTAATATGTTTAGCCTGAGCCCTTCGTATAAAGTTTACTAAGAACTTGTAGATACATAGATGAGAACATAATTATCCTCCAATTATCTGTTCCCATGGCAAACTGTATTGGCGCGTGGGCAGGTTATACCTACTCGTATAATCCATAATGCTCGAGTGGGCGTAAACTAATCCCTTCCCGTATAACTCGTGTCCAAGAGATACAACTACTCTAAGGCATAAGCAAGGCATAAAATAATTATAGATGATTAACTGCTATGAAGATGGAAAATTTTACCATATTTCCGGATATAGTAGAATGCAATAATAAGTACGCCATTATAATTAATTTCTGGCTTAACCACTTTAGGTCAGGTGGAAAGTAATTAACGTTCATTAAGTAAAAAGTCCGATGTGTTGCATTCATATGATCTTACTCTACTCGCTCTTCTACTGTTTACTTTTATCTTTCTAATCAAGATAAACTTTCATTTTAAATGTATACAATTTTGTTGTTGCATTTAACTTCAATGGTCATATCGACGTCCTGTACTTCGGAACTTCTTGTCCATAGGCTCTAACAGCTTTTAAAATTATTGCGTCCAAAGAAAGAGAAGACGTTTTCATTTGTTATTAAATTGTTAATTTGCAGAAAATTCATATTAATAGTGTTTTGCTGTTCGAGAAGTTTAATCCTATTCTAGTTAAATCATTTTATTTTGCTTAATCTGCTTAAATTACACATATTTAATAGTTAAACAGCGATATATAGCATTTAATTGTAATTATAAAAGTTAAAATATTATCAAACTACTTAATAGAAGTTTCGCCTTCTCGAACTATGTGGCAATTTCCAACAGCTATATATTCGAGTATTGGAAATCATATGAATAACAAGGAATAACTTGCAAGCGGTTTACTCTACAAAAGAATGTTTATAGCATAAATTGTATGTTTTTACAAGATCTGCATTTTAACTTTCTCTACTGGTAGGTATTCCACCCAAAAATTCGATGTCGAGATTTCACCGAAAATATATTTTTGAGACCCCCTGAATAAAGAAAAAGGTATTTTTAGAAAAAGGTCCGTGTGTGTGTCTGTGTGTCTGTCAGTCTGTGGACATCATAACTCAAAAACGAAAAGTCGGTTAAAAACCAAAGTTGGTATTTAAGTTTAATGCCTTTCAAGGATGCGACACGAAGATTTTGAAGAAACTAGCCCCACCCTAAACTACCCTTTACATGGAAAATTTTTCGAAAATGTTGAGTTTCTTGAAAATGGCTCTAACCATTTTGATTAAAATGTCATGTTTAAGATATTTGTATGACAAATGAAGTGTATATTTTGAATTTTCTGGCTATAGCCTATGTAGTCCTGTTCACTCTGGATGCCTTTGGAATAACTCGTAAACCTTAAGAGATAGACAAAGTCTTAATATGCCAAAAATGTAGATCTCACTAAAACACACAATGTATGTCCAAATAAATTTTTTTTGTAGAGTGAACCATTTCGTAGCTATTCCTAGTTATTTGTGTCAGATTCAGAAAACTAGAAACTTTCGTGAAATCTTTTTATATGTTAACCATGCCAAGAGAACGGGATCTCAAAGCTTTAAAAGATTTGATTATCGCTCAAAGCCTACTGTTTCTAATATTTCCCTTTCACCCACAAGGAAATAAGCAGTAAGATAATTTGAACAAATGCTTATCTCAACTAACACGAAGAAGATAGAAGTGTAAGAGTTTGTAGGAATGGTTAGTACAAGAGTAGAGAAAGTCATGTGAGTGCAACACGTCAGATTTTGTTAGGATAGTTTGCGATGGAGGGATTTTCTGTTGGACTTACTAAGATTGGTGTTTAACTTTTCGTTTTTCGAGTGATGCTGTTGACACACACACACACACGCGCGCAGGTTTTTCTAAAATGTTTTTGTTTATTTATTCATGGAGCCTCAAAATGTGTAATTCGGGTGAAATATCCTATGGAATTTTAGGGTAGTGCAATATTTGCTCTACTTACTGTTAGTGTTACTTAGTATAGGCAAGTAGGTAGTGGAGAAAGTAAAAAAGGTCACGGCACTAGGTGTGAACCACTTGTCTTCGACAGTTGCAGCCCTGGCGACTGTGCCACATTCAACCTTTTCAAAGATTTTATAACCTGAAACATTCCCGTGGAGCTAAATTACTATATCAGATGCAGGATAACTTAGTGTTCTTTAAGTCTTCCACGACTTCTTTGCGTTTTGACCCCAGCAGAACAGCCCAAAGCGGGCCCGGCCGCTGCGACTTCCACCTTTGTGCACTACAGGCGTCATGAGTGGGGCGCAGAACTTGGGGTGGGACATGGTCAGCGCCCCGGTCCCCTCAGTCAGTTCTACGTGACCTGGGGCCGCTATTTCTTTAATCAAGTAGATCCTCAATTGGCCACTTAGAGACCTAACGAGGCTGAGTGTACCCCATCTTCCCAGCGGGGGAAGACTCCCCACGCCGGTACCGGTATTGAACCCACGTCCTCCGCGTCAGAGGCAGGTGTGCTACCACTGTGCTACGGAGGTGGCCTCTTTGCATTTACACAACGTAAGGTTTGTTTTCGTTATAATAGTTTAAGTATGGCATAAACTAAACAGTTATCATTAGCAATTGGTTTAAACTAAGCGTTTTCTCCAGGTATTTCTGACTCTCGTTTATTTTAAACTGTAGTTCCTAATTTAAACGAAAGTTGGCTGCACTGAATTATCGTGTCGGCACTAGCTGGCCAATCGGAATAATCTTTAATGCTAGTTAAACGTTACAGCTGTTCGAGAATTAAAGTGCCGTTACCTTTTCGCGAGACAAATATTTGCCCTGTAATAGTCAATAGTAATTCTTATAAAGTTTGTTACCGGAATTGTTGATAGGTAGGTTTAATAAAGAGGCAGGTAAATAATCACAATACATTTCTGTACATTAAAATCAAGGCATGATTTAGAAATCATAAATGTTTGTCAGGGGAAGACATTTAGCTAGCCAGCTGTCATGTTAAGAAAAAACCATTGGTATAAGTCAGCGTAGCTAAGGTAGTTAGACGTGCCAGTGAGAAACGAATTCTAGAATTTAGTAAACCATAGAGTAAAAATTGTGGTTTAGGCAAAATTAGCAGCTTAAGTTTTGGGAACAATGAGGTAGTAACTTGGGTGTGGGTAGCCGGACTTAAGTGGGTTAGACAGCGTGTATATCCGAAAAGCTTTTTTTTTTTTTTTTTTTTTTTTTTTTTTTTTTTCGTATTTTACAATCTTACAGAAGTATTTTACTGTTATCGATTATCAGTAGGGCACTCAAGTGAAGAATTTTCATGACAAATTGTCCTTATTTTCGAGATGTTCTAATTTTATCAAAAATGGCTCAAAATTTTTTATTATAATACCAGATATTTAAGACATTCACATAAACAAAATGAGTATCTTGAATTTCTGTGAGTAGCCTGTGAAACTCACTTTATTGGAAAACAATTTTGTATAATTTTGTATAACAGGTAAATCAGAAGGTGAGATCTCTTGAACACGCGCAATTTATTCCAAATAAAGTTTTTTGAAACATCGGCTGTTTCTGAGATATCCGTTATTATTGGCTTCAATTTTTCAATTCTTTATCATGACTTTAAAAACCTGTCGTTATTAATTTGTTACTCTTGATTTCATACAAATAGTATGGAATTTCAAAGCCAGCTTATAGCGACCACTTTTAAACATCTATTCATTTGGTTTCCTCTACACCTCTAAGGACCAAATGTGTAATGCCTAATGACACCATTTCTGCAAAGGTTTATCTCGATTAACATGAAGTAAATGTTAAAATAAGCGCCTAAGAATAGTTCGTGGAATCTATATGAAAATAAAAGATGGATAGAGAAGGTAATGCAAGCGTCGGTTGTTTTTTATTTGTTTACTTTTTATCGTGTCTGTATCATGCGTCACGTATAAAGCATATTATTGAATAAACTGTGTTATAGTCTGAAATTTTGCTGGAGTAAGATGTTCAACAACATAATATGCAAAGTTAATGTTTAAATTCATTGTAAACTTCATGATATGTTTCCTCCTTTTTTTCCTCAATGTTTAGTCGCGATATGACTTTTATGTTGAAGCGACTTCAAATAATAAATAAATTAAAAAAAAAACAACATAATATTCCTTCCATTTAATGCTTCATTATAATTCGGGTGGATATATGGATTCCAGTAATCTCCAACATAAATTAGCAAACTGCATGAGGCATAATATTTCATTGCTTCTGAGGAAAATTGTGGTGTTTTGTATTATACTTTTATTTGATGTAAAATATTTTCTGTGTGTTTATGGAGTTGAAACACATTTAAATTAGTTTACATTCCATTTACTCTAAGCTTAGTTAACCTCACATCCAGATAACAATAACAATAATGATGATGATGATGATGACGACGACGACGACGATGATGATGATCCTCTATCTCATTACAGATCTGTAGGATTTTCTCTTATTTTCTTAGGCAAGTGTGGTAAAAATAATATGTAGAGAAAATTGTCTTTTTTGCATAGAAATCATGACTAATATGTATACTGTTTCAAAATGAAAGGAAGGTTTAATTTAGGCGAGTGTTGGTTTAAACCTCATGAACAGTTTAAACTGAGTTGAGAAAAACTATTTCTTTTTTGTTCGAGCTTTTCCTTAAACCAGTTAAATCTCTTTGGGGAAAATGGCCCTTGCAGAAAAGCTAAGTTTGGTGTGAGGGAAAAATAGTTTAAAAATGCTATTTTATCACGTAAAATGTGAATAGCATAAATACGATTACTACGCATCTAGTGCTTCATCTGGTGTAGAGTCAGTCAAGACCATGTGGTACAAAAGATTCAATGTTATATCCTCTCCGAGGTTGGCTTTGTTTACGGTTAGTAACAAGCAACTTAACCTTGGATCATATTAGGAAGCAGAGTTAAAAGCACCCAACATTTTTTACTTACTTATAAGTACTCCATCCCACCCAAAAATTCTACACCGAGATTTTATCAGAAATACACGGTTCGAGGCTCCCTGAATCCAAAAGAAAACAAATGTCCCTTGGGTGTTGGTTTGTGTGCCTGGCAAACACAGCAAAACTTAAAGAGAAAAGTCGGTGAAATATCAAACTTGGTATTAACTTCAGCATATTGCGAGACGATCATTAATAGAATCGTTCTATTCCAGATTTCACGTGAAAAGTTTTCATTATTTTTAATTTTCCCAAAAATAGTTATGTAGATTTAATTGAAGTGCCAACAGATTTGCATGACAAATAAAACGTATATACTAAATTTACTGCAAATAGTTGTGAGGTCGTCTTCATTTTGTTTCACTTTTGTATATTTGGTAGGGTGTAAGTACTGCACCCTACGAATGACGCCTGTAGTGGGCAGAGGTGGGGGACGCAGCGGCTGGGCGGCAAGCCTTGGCCCTTCATGGGCTATTGCGCAAGTTTTTTTTTTAAGAAGTAGGCAAAATCGTATATACAATTAATATGCCAAAAACAATTTTGTGTGGTTTAACCATTATTTAGATATTCTTCCTTTTGTGTTTGAATTTTCTAATATTTCTACTTTTTTCAATTGTAAATCGCTATTTTTTCTCTGTCCCCCCCCCCCCTTGTGGTCTTGCATGGACAACGGAATTACAAAGTCATAACGTACTTATCCTTTAAGAGCATGACTGTCGCTTTGGTCTACTGTTTGCTTTCTATACCTGCAAGGAAATTTGTAAACGAGTAATGAATGTTTATCTGGATTAACCAAAAGTAGATAGATAAGCTTTTGTGTGAATAATTTGTAGGAAAATGAATAAGAGAAATTCAAGTGAGTGTTACGCATCAGATATTCTAGAGGGAGGGAAGGAGAGAGAGAGAGAGAGAGAGAGAGAGAGAGAGAGAGAGAGAGAGAGAGAGAGAAATGGGGAGACAGAGGGTGATCACTGGCAGTTCACTTCCAGGAGGCAAACATCCGCCCTTTGAATCCCACAGGGAACATAATCTTAGTTTTCCTCTCCAAGGTATTTTGGTACCTTCACCTGGATAGTCCTGAAAACTTAAGGAGTTTTATACCTTTGATATAATTTGCAGTTTGTGTAAAGCGCTGAGCTGAATCAACCTAAGATTTGGGTGAAAGCTGCAGGACATTGAGGAGATTAGGCAGTGTCAGGAATACATTCCTGGCAGCCATGAATACGCCTAAAACAGAGGTTTCAAGCTCCTCCCCCTCCTCCCTCTTTCTTTCTTCATTTCATTGCTCCAACCCCAACTGATGAAGAAGACAAAAGATCTTATGTCTGACTACTTACAATACACGTTTTCTGCTCTCCCTGCCAACATAATTAATAACGCACGATCCTTTTTCTTCTTGTATAGAAGTTGTGTATGGAAACAGAAGCCGTTGTGCTATGCCAGGCATTCCTACCTACGTTCTATCTGTTTCTCCTTTTTGTGCGTGCTGGCCAGTATCTTTCCCACGGGCGAACCTCTGGCAATCAAGAATCAGGACCCCATTGTCTAATAATGGCGGCCTCACAATGCTGTCTGGATCAGGAAATGTCTGCTACGCCCATCACCGACGGGAAGAAAGTAACTCAACCGTGAGGTCATAAAGAGAAAATCGAACCAAGCGTTAAAATTAAATTTAGCCAAGATCATTCCCGGAGCTTTTCATTATTTCACTCATCGTTCAAGCGTTTACAGGTTAAATTGAGCGCGTTGTTTCCTCATCTTCTGTACATTCGGGGAGAGTCAAAGTTGAATCTTTTGTGCCTGATAGATACTGTCCTCTGTGTGTAATGGAGCCGCCTTTGATTTATAGTGCAACGATCCTTCATCGAGACCCGAACCAGTGACAAGAAAGTTCTGCAACGTGTGTGCAAAAAGTGTTAAAACCAGAGCAGGCGGGAAATCGGTTAAAGTAGAATGCTGATGTTTCGAGTCAGCACGCAAAACCAACATAAGCTACCCCCAAGTAGGTCAGGCTTATATTGGTTCCGTGGTCATCAATACCTCCATTTGCAGGTGGCCAAACTAGGGGCAAAGTCAGACAGAATAAAGCTCTTGTACATAATGTAGAGGGATTCAGTGTTAGTTATCCTGTCCCATCCCATCTCCTTTCAGCCTTCAGCAAGTAGCCTCTATCCTGATCTATCCTTTCTGCATATTTGTTTGAGCCAAAGATCAGCGTGAAATCTAGTTCGCACCTTGCTGTGTTCATATGCCTTACTCATTATTAGCTTACATCGTGTGCCCATTCTTATCGGGAAGGAAGATCAGCATTCGGCAAAGAAGAAAATTATCTTCAAATGAACGTTAATCCGCGAATGTAGGACCTCGTGTGGTGGCTGGAAGAAAGTCCCTTCCGGACATTGTTGGATATTCCTAGTCCCTTTATAGCAAACTCATAGATTTATAATATATTTCTCATTGAATATATATAATACTTAATATATATAATACTATAATATATATAATACTTGCGGGGCTCTAATGACCTAGCTGTCGACGGGCCCTTAAACCCTAATCACTCACTCACTATAATGCTGCATATTCGCAGATTGTGAACATCTATGAGGTGGAAAGTATGCGTATAAAAAGTCTGTGTTGTACTCACGTGACCTTCTGTAATCTTGTACTAACCATATACCTTTATCTTCTTCGGGTTAGTTGAGATAAAAATTTTCAGAAATTATCTTACTGCTTATTTCCTGTAGGTGAAGGGGAATATGAGAACACAGTAGGTTTTGAGTGGTAGTCAAATCTTTTAAAGCTTTGAGGTTCCATTCTCTTTGCACGGTTAACATATAAAAAATGAACAACGATGTTGCATTTCACGAAAGTTTGTTTTCCGGAACTGGCAGAAATAACCAGGAATATCTACGAAATGGTTCACTCTACAAAAAAATCTATTTGGACATAAATTGTGTGTTTTAGTGAGAACTACTTTCTTTTAAATAGTAAGAGCTTGTCTATCTCTTACGGTTTACGAGTTATTCAAAATCCATCCAGAGTAAACAGGACTATATAGCCTATAGCCAGAACATTCAAAATATACATTTCATTTGTCATATAAATATCTTAAACATATGTCATTTTAATTTAATTTAATTCAATTTATTTTTTTTTATTTTTTTTTTTTTATTTTTTTTTTTTTTTTTTTTGATTCAGGGGGCCTCAAAACATTTCCGACGAAAACTCAACATCGAATTTTTGGGTGGAATGCAATACTTCCTATTACTAGTAGAGAAAGTAAGATGTATCACCGTCTGAGTTACCTGCTAGTCACATGAGAATCATACAAGAAAACCGTGCTTTAAGCGCACTGCCATTTTCTCTTTATAACCCACTAAAACATAATACGAGTAAAACGCTTTGTTTCACGACTTAACAGCTTAAATAAGACAAATGTGGGTCAGCAACACAGTTGTTTATGTTAGTACCTGTGTTTAGGAAATATATACACTGTTAAATCCTTCGTATGCACTCCTGTCTTTAAGAAGAGGCGTAATTTATGTATCGAATTTTCCAGCCATTATGGAATAGTTGGTGCAGGCTTAATTTTCTGTATTGTAACAACGAAACATTCACATGCTAAAAGTCACACAGAGCACTTAAATGATCCACTCTTAATTGTAACAGCAGAAGCAGGGTTGCCAACTCGTACGATAATTATGGGGGCATACGATAATTTTAATGTTTGTTCGATGGTTGTCAACCCGTACGATAATTATGGGGGTGTACGATAATTTGAATGTATAATAGTTCGATATCGGCGAAATATCATTTTCACTGGTTTGTCACACCAGCGAAGTGAAACTAATTGCAAATAATACCACTTTTGTCCTCATTGTCTGTCTCCACCCCATAACTACTAAGCCTGCTACCCTTTATCCTCTTATTGCCAGTGTGCCCAGATCTGATAATCTCAATGAAGAAGGCACTGTTAAGAAAATTGATGATCAATGTAGAAAACTCGGAATACGTGCTATTCCGTGTGAAATAAAGAACATGCCTGAACCTGACAGTTTTTGGAGTGCTGTTAAACACGTCACCTTGGTGGAAATACTGATTTCAAAGAACTAGCGGCCTTGGCATTATCAGTGATTTCCTTTCCCTATAGAAGCACTTCTTGTGAAAGAGTTTTTTTTTTTTTTCTTCCCTAAACTGGGTTAGATAAAAACCAAAGTTAGAAACAGATTGGCACTAGATACGGTAAATGAACTCAGCTTATGTTGTCTCAGCTTTTGAAAGAACGTGGTAGATCTGAAAATCTGCAAGTCACCGAGAAGATGTTAAGGTTTATCTCAACAACAAATTTGTGCAATGCTGCAACGGTTGAGGAAGCTGAATTTTCAGATGAATAGTGCGAGAAACATAAGTGCTAAGGTTGTAATATTTGTTGAGGTCATCAATATTGTAAGTGGATACAATAAACACCATTACTCTTATATTTTCATAAGTAATATACTGATATTTTTATTGTTGTAGCGTTTGCTTTATGATGTACGATAATTTTGAATCCATATCTATAATTTTGAGTGGCTGATACGATAATTTTACTTTTGAATGTTGGTAACCCTGAGCAGAAGTAGCTAAAACGTCTTCTGCGCATCTAAGTGGTACGAATCGCTGTTCCATTTAACATTCAGAGGGACTGAAAGAGAGTAGGCAAAAGGCACTTCTAAGACAAAATGAAGGGGATACAAAAGAAGGATAATGTGGTCCTCTCGCTGACTTTTCCACACTATGTTTATTTTTTAATAGCCATCAGTAGAATACAAATTATAAAATAGGCTAGATTTTTCTGAACATCCAATTGGTGAATTTTAAATCCTCTGTACATCTAACATTATCTCTTAACAAATTCAAATCCTAGGATATCTTACAATTCAGAGTACGCTAATCACTGCATTTTGTGTTGCAGTGTTCTGTGACATGTTCCCAAGATACTTATACACATACAAGATAAGTTAGAACTGCCTTTGTCACTGGGGAAAGCATCCCTAACTTCGGGTGACGTGTCAAAACTTTTACCGACCTCTGCGATTGAAGACTTAGAATCGTTTATAATATGGCAAATCTGTTGCGAGTAAATTGTGAAGATGCCAGTCGTGAGTTGAATGTGACATGGCAACACAATCTTGCAATTTCCAACTCCCCTCGCTGTCGAGAATTTCACTCAGGAAGTTCAGCTCTCAAAGTTTGACAAACTGCGCATTCGGAAGAGTCTGTGATACCTATAAATTCAGAACTACGTGGTCAATTTCACACGCTTTCCAACTGTCTTAAGATTTTTAGATGTTATTTCGGCAAGACAGCAGAACAGTAAAACGCGTAGAAAAGCATGACAGGAATAATTAAATAGTAATAACTATTTATGTATGAAGTCCCCTAAAACTTTTGCGTGCGTGGTGCATACAACAATTTTTAGTAAAAGTTCTTTAAATTATTATTAAAGAACATAAATAAATGTAATATATGCACAGCCGCCTGAATGCTGATGCGAATGTAGATGGCAGTGCTTATTCTCACGGCTCTTTTCTAAACAACAAGCTTGTGACTGAAAAGAGGGGTGAAAATCGCGAGGAAATTTCAGTATGAGAAAGAATATATTGCATTAATAGACTGGTGCAAAGGAAGCAGCATTTCTCTTATGAAGGAAAATGTGATTCTTATTTATAAGAAAAATCAAAGATCCTGAAAGCTTCTTCACTGTGGTCTAAATATTAAATGCTGAAAACTAGTTTGAATTTAAAAGAAAATATTGCAATTGTGACGCCGGGCGCGGTGCACAACAAAGGGCGGTCGGGGCTAAGCTACTTCATACATCTCAGGCCGGCGAGCAAAGGCGTTCAAGGTCAAGCTGCCTCGCGCGAGTGTTTGTGTCTACGTAACTAACAACAATGGGTCCGGCGCTTAGCAAAGGATTGATGGAACCTTCTAGAGGCATCCGGCGGCCGGCGTGTTTGTAGCAGTTCCAGAAAGAACCGTGTGACATTATCCGCGGAATATAAGGAGACGAGGTAACGAGTTAGAGGAGTTACGGTTACAGACATTAGTCGGTCAGTGCGTCAGTGAGCGCGAGACATCTGTGAGTGTGTGGTATTGTTGTGAAAGATACGTCGTGTCGCAGTGAATACGCTGTAATGAGTGTTGAGTGATTGTATTTCTTTAGTGTATAAGAGACAGTGAAGATTCACATGCCTTTTTTCCAACAGATATTTTGATAAATATCCTGAAAACAGCCAATCAGATGCCACCATACTTAAGAGTAACAAAATATTGCAAAGAATTGAATTACATCATTCCGTCAGTGAAAACAAGGGACATTAATAGATTAGCTCCTAGGACATTATCCTCAGATCATCACCTAAAATTAAATTAGATCTATTAGAATATGTCAAAAAGACACCAATCAAGCAATCTTCAAGTGCACATTCAATGAAACAATGAGTAAGTTCATTACTTACATACCAATATACACTGATGGATCCAAAACCAGTACAGGCAGTGGATGTGCAGTAGTGAACCAAGATAAAGTTCAAACATTTAAGCTTCCCAACTCGCGTTCTGTTTTCACCTGTGAATTATATGCAATTAAACAAGCTTTGCTAACTATTGAAAACATGGAACACCAAAAGTTCATTATTCTTTCTGACTCCTTAAGTTCCTTAAAAGCAATAAGTGATACATGGACAACCGAAATACTGATTCAGGACATTCAGATACTGCTCCATTCACTAAAAATGAAAGGAAAGGAAATTGTTCTCCAATGGATACCTTCTCATTGTGGTATAACTGGCAAGGAAAAGGCAGATGTTCCAGCAAAGAAGAGCATACAAAGCCCAACTACCAAAAATTACATTCTAACTCCGCACAGAGATTTAATCTCATTCATAAATAGGAAAATAAAGCAACTCTGTATCACACAATATAATGATAGCTGTAATGGAGTTCCACTTGAACATATGTCCTCTGTGTAGGTATAAGCTACAAAGAAGAGATCAAATTTTACTGACAGGATTGATACCAAGTTAACCCACTCATTTCTACTTTCCAAAGAAGAACCGCCACCTGAATGTCATCACTGCCAACAACCCTTAACCATCAAGCACATCTTTACAGAATGCCCAACATATGAACAGAAAAGAAGAGAATTCAATATAACTGCTCATGTACCAACAGTATTCACTAGCACAACAATGATTCACTCTGTCCTTAGATTTCTATACTCAACATCATTACATAACAAATTGTAACTTGAGCTATAAGACTCACTCTGTAACAAGTTAAAATTAGCAAAAATTGTAATATATTACATAGTATACCTTTTCCTGTAATGTACACTGGGTGTGTACTGTAGTCGTTATTCTGAACTGTACCCAATCTCCAGATTTTTCTTTAATGTGAATAGTATGCTGTAATAGTCGTATGTGCATTGTATATACACCCTGCATTGTACAGTGCTTACACTGTGTTGTAGTGTCTCTATTACTATAAATTGTATCCAATTTCTTGATTCTTGTTTAATGTGAATCTTTGTTGCTGTGGTGAATATTGTGTTATCCTGTGTGTCGCAGAAAAACCACTAGTAGTTAAGCGACAATAAATAAATATTTTAAAAAAATAAAGTGAAGAAAGACAGTGAAGGGACTGAGTCATGGCCACTAGAAGAAAACAGCTGTGAGTTATAGTATCACGAAAGACTGGAGACTGCTTTAGCGTCAGTAGAAGAGAACTGTGTTTTTGTGCAAAAGTTTAGAAGGAAAATAAAGTGATAGAAAAGTAATGATTTTGCAATTTATCCACTCTGGTGTAAGAAGTAGGATTCGTCGAATTTGTCATTTTGTCACAATATCAAACATTTCTATAAAGAAACTTGTTTCCTCAAGCCTAATTCTGAGGAATACGAAGGGGAAAATACTGCCTAACTTTATGATTAACATGAAAAACTACTTTATTTCTCATCTTGTTTTATGATCAAGTATTCTGTTTAAAATTCTGTTAAAATTAGTATGACTGATCACTGTCATCAAGATTTTATTTATTACGAAACTAAAATTGTTTTAGGGCGTATTAACAATCCGACAAGCAGCCATTTTAGAGAGCGGTGCTAAAAATGCAGTCATTTATCTATCACCCTTTTAATTATTAATGGTATGCGTTAACAATTCTGTGTCAGTTGTAAAGAAAGTAATAAGCTTGTGTAAGAAGTTTATAAAAGTACATAACAGGCATTGGCACGGGAGGAGAGGTAGTAATTAAACTTGCCTCACTCACCCCACACTCTCCCGAGTGACGAAGTTTGTTTTGATACAACAAGCACAGTGGTGGCTTCGTAACACCTGCGCGGTATAAGCTGTTACTAACTAGTTTGTTTATATTAAACATATTTTACATACAATAATTGTTACTGCCACCTACTGTGGTTAGGCAAATTACATAGTCCTCAAGGTTGTAATCTTTCACGAGATACATTAGCTTATATTAAGCAAACTAATAAGAAACTAACTAAACTTCTAAAAAGTGGAATCATATCGCCCCTTTTATAGGTTCACAAATACGAGTATTCAGAAAGTACCCTTTGAAATTGTAAATAAATAGCTATAAGATCAGCAAAGTTAGCTTTCTGCTTCTGATCATAATGGTGTTTCATATTGTAACGCTTTATATTTGGAAAGTGAAATTCTCATGTTAAACAGCAACCTTTCCTGTTTTTGTAACTGAAAAAAAATTCTCTCTGCCAGTCTTCATGAAACAGATGTCCCGACGAAGCCATACTCGCCAATGAATGCTAAAGCTAAACAGCAGTGAAGCGGCCCTTTGAGCCAATTGTGCCCATGAATACATGACAGTGAGTAGAGAAAGGCATGTGAATTTAACACATCAGAATATTATTTTTAAGTGAAACTTATTCCCACTTTAAACTTTTTATCTTATTGGGGCCTTAGGTACATTAGGTTAAGTTCATCATAACCTCGGTTTATATAACTTATTTGAAAATGAGCCGCTAGCTTGTGAAACTTACGCCACAAATAGTCAGGTCGTTACTTTGGGTGTATTAACGTTAACCAAACATTAGGCATCGCTATCTTGATGTGTACTTTTCCTAAAGTGACATGGGAACTGTTCAAATACGTGAACGAGGACAGATAAATGTCGGTTTTATCCTTTGTAGCTATGCGACAGACTCATTCACCTCAGCAGACTCTGGAAAAATATGGCTGCTGTAAAAGTTAGGGGGAGGGAGGAATGTAATGTGCCCTTGGGTTATGCCCCGGGTTAAGGCATTAAAACGACCGTTAACTTTGTGCCATCAGTAATACGCCATGTCGTTACACTTGCTCGTTTTCAACCGCCAAGAGGAAAACGGGGGACCTGCTCTCCACTTTATTGCTTTATTTCTGCACGAATATGTGAGGATAGCGTAGCAGAATTAACAGGTTTATGTTGCACGTCTCCGTGACACTGTCAGCGTTTGTTATTTTTACATAAACGTTCTCCTAGAATATTCTATAACCCCATTGGCTTCTCATGTATACAGCAGGCAGAGCAACATTTCAAAAAAATCTGATGTGTGCACTCCCATGACTTTACTCTCTCTTGTATAAGCATCTTAAAACGATCATCCACTAAATATAATTCGAGAGAGACATGATTTTATTATATTTCCTAATAGTTAAAAATGGGATAGAGGAGTATAGTAGGCTTGAGCGATAGTCAAATCTTAAGAGCTGGTCGCTACGTGATAGCTTTAAAATTCCGTTCTCTTTACATGGGCAGGACCAAAACAAAAATAATAATAACGATTTCCTATTTCAGAACAATATTTGTAAATTCATACCAATCACAAAATGCCACAAAAATGACATAAACCGTGTGCTTTAATACGATCTACTTTTTTGTGTATAGTAAGATTTTGTCTGTCTCTTACGGTTTACCAGTTATGCAAAACTCGTTCAGAATGAAAAGGACTCCAGAAGGTATTTAAAAAAAATTCAAGATTAACATCTCATTTGTCATGAAAATATCTTAATATAGCCTTTTAATCAGAATTCTTCGAGCTGTTTTTCAGCAAATCAAAATCTTCGAAATGTGTTCGATCTAAAGGGTAATTCGAGCCGATGGAAATTTTCTTGAAAATTTTCGTGTCCTAACCTTGGAAGATATTGAACTTAAACAAGTGTACCAAGTTTGGTATTTAACCGACTTTTTGTTTATAAGGTATGCTACTCTCTCTCTCTCTCGCTCTCTCTGTCACACACACACACACACACACACACACATACACATACACACACATACAAATACAAACACGCACACACAGATCTTTTCTGAAAATGGTTTGCTTTCATTCAGGGTCCTCAAAACGCGTTTGTAGCAAAACCTCGCCATCGTATTCTTGAGTGGAATGCAAGATCTTCCCTACCCATTCTGTAAGTGATAAAGTATTAGTGTAGTTTTGTTGGGACAAGTGTAGTGGCATAGGAGCTCCTCAGAACAAATTGGCTCCGTGGTAACGTGTGAAGCTCTTTGGAGACTAGAGGGCTGCTTGGTCAACGGGTCGTTCAGCGCCCTCTTTAGACAGCTCCAGTGGCGGGGGGGGGGTTCCGCGGGTCTGTGTAACCGGTCTGCCTGTGGCCTGCAGCCTTCTGTGGTTACTTCACATCATTCATTCCTCCTTGGAATAGATCTACAATAGATCTATGTAGCTCGCAGTACACAGCATATTCCCTTTCTAGTATAACGTAACCTATTGATGTGCTAAGTAAGGTGCTAATATATTTAAAAAGGTTTATGCGCAGTATTCTTTTTATTAATGATTGTAAAATATTTGCAATTACCGTACTTCCGTGAAAGTTTCGAATTATTCATAACCAATTAAAACTTGACAACAAAAATGAATAAATAAAGTCGCGAAAATCGCATTTCAACACACCTTGATTAAAATCAGGAGACCTATTTTTGGGAAAATCAGAAATAACAAATCTTTCTCCATATAAATCCCGTGATGTATTCATGCAAGATAATGAAGTTTTTTTTTTTTTTTTTTTAAAGATACCCTGATCGGAGAAGTGCGCCTGTGGACCATTTTCTAAAAATTATTTTTTTCTATCCAGGGGGCTTCAAAATATGTATTTTCGGTGAAATCTCGATATTCATTTATGAGTGTAATACAATACTTCCCCTACTTAGGCTAAGCAATTGAATAGAGAAAGTAAAAATCTGAAGTGTTCACTAACTTACCTTCTGAACTCATTCCTGTAGGTATGAACTATTCTTACAAACGTTTATTCCTCTATTTCACATTAGTCTAGGTAAATATTTATAGAAATGGTTTCATTACACATTTCCTAGTAAGTACAATGGTAACAGGAGAATACAGTAGGCTTTAGCGATAGCCTAATCTTCTAACAGCTGGTCGCTATGTGACGGCTTTGAAATTGCATTCTCTTTGCATGCCCAGGTAAAAAGTTACGGGGGAAGCATTAACGACTTGAGAACAGTGTAGGCACTAAAAAACTTAAACTTATAAACCTATAGCAAGGAATATCTCGCAAATGCTTCGCTCAACGCCCCCCCTCCCCCCCAAAAAATTGTATTTGACATATTGCGTGCTTTAACGAGAGTTACATTGTTTAATGTCCCCCTTATATGTCACCTTTAACATGATCATATTAGCGACTTTGGGTTTCTATTACTTTCTATTAACTTATGCGATATAGGTTAGTTGGACACGGAGAATGAATGACGTAACCGATACCGCGCAGCCGTCTCACATAACCGCGCCTCAAGAGACGCCTGCCGCTGTGTACTTGCGAGAGAGAAACAGTAGAACTCATGATACTAACACACACACACACACACACACACACACACACACACACACACACACACACACACACACACACATACACACACACACACGCGCGCGCGCGCACGCACGCACGCACATCTTTTTCATTCTTTTCTAATCAGAGAGTCTTTGAACGTGTATTTTCGGTGAAATCTAGTTACCTACTGTAACTACGTAATATAAAAAGTAGTGAATGATTTAGAAGTAGTTACTGTGCACGAATGTGGCTTAGGATCTACAGCGTACCTAAGCATTGGATTGTGCGACAATGTCATAAAGAGCATGTGATTTTAGAAGGCGAATAACCATATTATAGTGCAGAAAATGTCGTTTAGAGAAAAGTTCCATCCGTTAGGGAGGAAGCAGAAGACAAATTGGATAAGTTTGTCGTTCATCACCTTGTTTATATTCCGGGGCGTTTTTAACGTCCTCCGGGCTTCCCATATTACAAAAAAAGAAAGAAAAACGTTCATCATCGCCGGAAAGTTAAAGGAAGGTATAAGGGAGCTTTGAAAATTGCTTTAAAATTTTGTTGACACAGCTGATGTGGCTTCCATCCCTCGCTTAAAAGTATTCTCTTTGCAGGGATCACACAGAAGAAATGTTTCAAGTTGCTTCTGCATCGCTGGAGAGATTAGTCGCTAGGAATTTTACATAAAATCTCTTTGTCTTCAGTTAAGAGACTTGCCCATGAAAAGCGTATAAATTAGTGAACAGGTTGTTTAAGCCAGGCCTTTATATCCTGCTTCGTTTGGAATTGTACTGGACCGACTTAAGACAATACCATTTTGATGTTTTTACTTCCTGTGCTGAGTACAGACATCCAGTAAATAGAGCAAATGCTGTTCACTGACAAGCCCAAATGCCCTAGATTTTATAATGAATAACAGAACAAAATGCTGAGCTCTTTTTTGTGATTTCATTCAACGGTGTTGTTGGTTTATGAACTTGCATAATTTAATTTTCTCGGCACGGTTAGACCGTTCGCCTACCACCAAGGCGGCCCGGGTTCGATCCCAGGGACCCATCTGTGGTATTCGTGGTAGACGACTCGGCGTCTGGGCAGATTTTCTCCGGGTTCTCCGGTTTCCCCCGCCACTCATTCCACCAAATGCTCCATCATAAACTTTCCATTCATCGATTTCGCCTGCATTTCATGTCATCCTCTTCCTCACTATCATATATGGTGCTTGACTGACCACCCGCTTCCAGGTATTCACTCTGTACGGTCCATAGGTTCCTGTGCTCCCCGACAGGCGTCTGACCTTAGGCACTGGCTTGTAAGTCCTAGGGGGTGTAAATCCTACAAAAGGGGAGAGAAATCAGGAAAAGAAGTGTTTTTATTTGTCTGGTTTTACAACAGAAGTTCTCTGTTTCCTGAATTATGTTTTAACTTGTATCAATTCTGTTTTTCTGTGTTCTGTTAACTATATAAACTTTAAAAAATGTTCAATTTACTTGATACATTTCTATTTCACTATTAATCCTTTGTAAATGTGATTTTAATTCTGCACTAACGTTATATCCAAAGCCATTGCCTATTTATGAATTATATTTGTTTGCTTCAAAACTTTATAAAATGCCAGTACAGAACGGTAAACGTACAAATCAAGGTGCTAAATTTCTGGTTTGAATACTGTGAAAGACACTACCCCTATGCATTGCCAGTAGAGTTCGACTCACTAATATTTGAACGTGTGCGCTCGTCAATGAGAAAACGTGCTCATGCCTTCTGTGTAAACGGCGGCCATATTGGGCATTTGCTATAATTTCAAACCTATCTTCTTTCAGTGTTAGTGAATTTAGTGTTACTCTAGAGCACTTGTACTGAAAATGACGATGCCATATTTCGGGTATGATTGATTTCCGGACCTATGTTCATTTGGACTTATTGTTTTATTCCAGTTCCTATATTCAGTCCTGAAGTTTGTACCTGTAGTATTTTAACACCGGTATTTATTATTAACTCACTATCCCACTGATTTTTACTCTCTCCACTACATAACAGTAAGTAGAGGAAGTATTGTATTCCATCCAAAAATCCTACACCAAGATTTCACCAGAGATACATGTTTTGAGACTCCCTGAGTCCAACAAAAAAGCACTATTGTAAAAAGGTCTGTGTATACGTGCACCTGTCTGTCTGTCTGTCTGTCCGTGAACAGTATAACTCAAAAACCGATAGTTATTAAATGCCAAACATGGTATTTAATTTCATTGTCTTCCAAGGATAGGGCAGGAAGGTTTTCAAAAACGATTTTGATTAAATTGTCACGTTTGATATATCTGAGGTATTTTTCTTATTGCTTTACTTAAATACTTCTGCTTTTCTCAAATTGGAATCTAAATTCTCAAACGTTCTCAATTTTTTTCTTCTTTCCTTCTTCTCCTGTTCGTGCAAAGAGAATGGCATTTTAAAGTCATCGCATAGCGGCTGCTTTTAAAGCATTTGAGTATCACTTAAAGCCTGCTGTATTTCCTTTTTCCTATTTTATCTACAAGAAAATATGAAAACACTTCTTTTCCATAAAGGTTTATCTCGATTACCATGAAATAAATAGAAAAATAAGCGTTTGTAAGAAGAGTTTGTACTTGAGTGAGCAGAGAAAATGACACGAGTGCAATATATCCAGAGTTACAGTTTTACTATGGCTTTTGGAGAGGCTGATAGAAGGATGAAAGTACTTCCCATAAGTAACTATGAATATGTAAATTTTGAGAATATTTTACATACATTTCATTGTATGTCTGTCAAAAACGAGTTACTAAAGCCTCAGTCAACGGCTTTCGCTGAGGTGCACTTAAGACTCCATAAAACTTTTACCGCACAGCCTGCTTTAATTAACTATCGATAAAATGGTAGACAGGAAAATTACTGACATTTTATTGGCTTCTCTTCCCCGTTTTTGAAGCAGTTCCAGTGCGGCGTAGTTTCTTGTGCAACGCTTTTAGTTTATGTTGGCGCTTAGCTAAAGGTTTGCGCCCTAAAACTCACCCTCAGGTAACGAGTTTAAATTTTCTTCTTCTTACTGCTGAAGTTCGCTGTGAAATAAGAACACTGTAATCAGAGCGTAATAAGTAAAGTTACAAGGGAAGACGTAATTCTGTGCAAGAAAGATCTGAAGAACTCGCGGGATTTCTTTGTGAACATTTTCATTCTTTTAGTTAGAAAAATGTGAAATAATGACTGCAGGGTGACATTGCGGTTACAAAAAGAAATGCCGGAATTTTGCTCAGGAAGGAAGTACAAAAACATGACAGCATACTTATTAGAAGATTTCAAACTTCGTTTATCTTCCAGATATTTCAGTTAATGGTGCTACTGTAAAAGGGGAAATATTAAAATGATTTAATTTATGGCAGAATATCCAAAAGTATTAAGGTTGTGGTTAAAAAAATTTATCGATGGTGTGTTAAATAATAATCTGAATTTTACATTTAGGTTTTACTCTCTGAAATAAATTTTCAATTACTACAAATGACAGAGTTCGTATTTCATTGTGTTCTCGTTCACCATTACAGTTAGTTAAATAGCTACATTTTGCATTAATATCTGCTTTTCTGACAAAAGGGTGTTGATTTCGTTATTTTATGACAATTTGTATTTGCATATAACCTCTTAAAGGCGAATTAAAGTTTAGTTATTTAACATTTTGATCTCTTACGGATCCTTTTTTCGAGGGCTTGTCTTGTGGCAAGTTCTTCAGCATGATGGGGTTCCAGGTCGCCACAGAGAGCCAGATCCGTCTGATCAATCAGTCCCCCTGGAAGGATGGCTGGCCGACCACAGCGCTTCCCCTTAGTCGAGCACCATATTTCCAGCACAAGTATCAGCTTACCGCAGCCCACCGGCGACCCCGCTGATTCTCACAACCTGGAAAGATCGGATATAGAATTTTTGTTCTAGCGTTTAACGCCCGCTATTACTACCTACGGCACCGCAGGAGGTGACACTGGTGATACATGGAATGGAGATGGAGCACCGGTGGAATGAGATGGCGGGGGAAACCGGAGAACTAGGAGGAAACCCGCCCCCGCCCCGCTTCGTTCACCACAAACCCCACATGTGGTTGCCTGGGATCTAGCCCAGGTGAATAGAGTGAATAGAGAGAATGAAATGAAAGGAAGTGAAACGGGGGATGTAAGGTAAATATTCTTCCCAGCATTCGCCTTAGTCATCCGGGAAAACACCCGTAAAATCGCAAGGTCAGGAAGGGCTAGCGCTGCGCTAAGTGGCACCATGAGGTTCATCTCCCAAGTCTCCAGTGCTGACGAAAATAGTTCAGAGCAAAAATCGTTTCAGTTTCGGAGAAACACAACATCGCAGCTAGCTACACTTGCAACCTGAACGAAATCCCAATTTAAAAAGAGTAGAGTGTTCGTTGTTAGATATCGCGCAGTAAAAGTGATAAATTTAACTTCGACTGGGACTTTTTAGAGGCTTCAGATCACCGCTTTCAGTAGCTTCTAGAGCAACGAAATCTAAGACCAGCTTAGGTCATGGAGAAATTGTTATAAAGAGCTCAAAATCGATTTTAAACTCACTCCTTTGAGTCATGAGATTAGGGATGGTAGAAAAGCGGTTAGTTCGTCACGCTTTATAATTATGATGGTTAGAAGATCAACATCTTGGAAACATATATAGCAGAACGAAGACATTCCACCCAAAAATGTCATAGATATTTCACCAGAAATGCTTAGTTTGAGATTCCTGAAACCAAGAAACAAAATAGTTTTAGGAAACGTTCCTTTACGAACAACTTAACTCTAAATTGAGAATTCGGGTACATACTTAACTTAGAATTTACATCAAGAATGCAACACAAAGTTATTTAACAAAATTCTCTGTAACAAATATCACCCTTTTCACGAAAAATGAGTCCTTATTTTATCAGTATCATAAATTTGACAAATTAACCCGAGAATAAAAATGACATATTTAATTTTCTGTGAATAAACATTGAAGTCCTCTTCATTCTAAATTATATTTGTATAATTTTGTCTAACGAATAAACAGAAGCTCGCCACACGCAGAATATGTAAATCTCCTTAAAATACACAATTATTAGTGTCAAATATTGGGGAGGGGATGTCAGGGAGGGAATTAAACATTTCCAAGATATTTGTGGCTTCTTCTTCACTCCACGGCTTGTAACGGTATTTCTGATGCTATAAGTATAGACACTATAAACATTTGTTAGTCAAGTTCTCTATTAAAACACATAAATAATTCCCTTTGTCTAAAACCACATAGATATAAACTATGATTAATCCAGAAGTAACGGCCCCTGTAGCGCAGTTGGTAGCGCGCTTGCCTCTGGCGCGGAGGACCCGGATTCGATCCCCAGTACCAACATGGGGATTTTATCCCCTCTGAGAGGTCTGGTAAGGGGTGCACTCAGCCTCGTTAGGTCCCGGGGGGACCGCTTAACTGGCCGGGAGGAATCGGGACGCTGACCACATGCCACCCTCCAATACTGCACTCCACCAATGACGCCTGCAGTGAGCTGAGGTAGGGGACTGGACGGTAAGGCTTGGCTCTTCATGGGCTGTAGTGCTGGGGCTTAATCTTCAGCTGGAAAACTGGTGATCAATGAGCGCATTCCGCTCACGACCTTGCACTGATAACTGTATGTTTAGCAGGTAAAGACAGAAAGGTCGCTCCAGGTATCCCACGTGTCGCCCAGACCTGGCTAAGGATGTTCTATTACTTTGTTGGGAATCTGGAAATGGGTTGGTTTGGCGTCAAGAGAGTGGAAATGTCTACCAAAGGGTGAAAAGAAAATATTAAGGCGTCCACCCCTTGCCATAAAGCAAATACGACTCACGCAACAGCGGTTTCATCATCTGGCATTCGAAGGGACGAATTATGAGTGTATGGTAATCTTTGAAATTCCAATGTTAATAGAAATGCGGGCAATCACGAACAGGCGTTTTATGTGTTTAAATGTTGTGTATGTTAGGAATGAAAATACGCCAAGCCTGAAACACAGCGAACTTCAGTGCATGCTGATCGTGGTGTGATGTGACAGTAGATAGGGTAATGTTTAGCTCATGAAATGCAGGCAAGCACATCAAAACAACAGCCTTAACGAATCGTAATACATAAATGGAATACATAACTTACGGTGAAGCCAGTGTTGTAAAAAACAATTGCTTTCCGTGTTAATATAATACTGAGTTGGAAGCACTGCTATCCATATTTATTTCGTCAGTACTAAACTCTTTACCAGTCAAGGTCTGATAAGGGATACATGCTCAGCTGCTGAGTTAGCCGAGGCAAATTTAACTCAGCATCTGAACACAATATAATCTTAATAGACACTTTAGGCGGCATAATTAATCCACAATAAATTAATTAATATTCGCAAACCGAGCGATAATCCACCACTAGACCTAAGCCAGATGGTTGTTTCATACATTATCTCTAACCATGTTTTCTCTGGGGTCTACCTATGTCTCGATGTCCCGATGGCAGCATTGATATGCCAATTTTAAAGATGTTGTTTGGTCTGCTGTTTCCTATTATTTTGATATTTTTAATTTTATTATTTATAGAATATATCTGTGGTCAATGTGTATCTGATCTGGTCACATTAGTCATTCTCAAGAATATCATTTTACTCTCTAATAAAATAATTAATAGTAGAATTCAACCAACCAAGTTTCACTGTCTAACATAAAGAAGCAAAGGAACCACCATTAATTTTTAAGACTTTTTTTCTTGTTTCTTTTCATATTTTAATCGCAATGTCCTATGAATTGTACTGCATATCTGTTGAAATTGTGACAACTTTATACAAATAATTTTTGTATCTCAAATCCTGTAGTGAATTCACAGCTTAGATATTTAAAATTGGAGACTAGAATCAGTCTTGATATTTTTGGTGATATTCTAAAAATGCCATTATTTTAGTATATTCGTTGCCACTTATTTGAATGCATATACACACCCTTTTTAAGTGTTTGTTTCTCCCCATGTGACGCTAACAGTATAGAATTTCAAAGTCGTTATATGGCGACCCGCCATTTTTAAACATTTGACTATCACTTCAGCCTCTTGCTTCCTTCATTTACCAACAAGGAAATGTGTAATGAAACCGTTTCTGCAGATGTTTATCTCGATTAATGTGAAGTGGCTACAAAAACAAGCTTTTATAAAATAGTTTGTAAAAGAGATTTAAAAATAAACGATACTGATGTTAATTTAAGACGTCAGATTTTTTAGTTTGTGTTTTTCGACACCGAAAACACGTTTGCTGAACATGTACCTGTATGTGGAATGCAGTCTTTCGATGCCCGTTAGGCAAACGTGATGTAAAACATGTTTTTTCTAGAAGCTCATGAAACATATATGTAAACTAAACAATTAGTAACAATAGCCAGGAGAATAAGAGAAAGAATTTAATGTTTCACATTATGTGCCAGAAATATTCCATTTGCGTGCCATTAAGTAGCACGTGTCATAGGTTGGCCACCGTGAGTTAGATTTGAGCTACACACGCAACTTTCTGAACAGCTTGTAGTAGATATTACAGATGAGTCGTCATCGTTTGACCCATGACCTTATTGTTATAACATAAATATGTCACCCACGGCTATTGAGCAATTGGCACTTTATTAATTCGCATTGATGAGCAATTATTGACCCCTGGGTGCCATTACAGTGACTAATATTAGAAATGATATAAACCTAAAAGCCATTTCTCTTGACTCTGCTGATGCCTTCGTTTACTTCTGGGAAAATTGGTATAACGTTTGATAACGTCATCTTGCTAGTGTCGAACGATATACGTACTTACCCATATGGTTGACTTCTTCACAAACAGCTACAAAGCTCTACTCGTAAGTAGTTAAAGGAATATTGCATTCTACCCAAAATTCTATGTATGTGTCTCCGTGTGGCTGTGAACAACAAAACTAAAGAGAAAATTCGGTTTAGAGCAAACTTGGCATTTAAAGTTCAGGACCTTCCAAAGATGCGCTAAGGAGGTTTTCATGAGAATCTCACGCCCTAAACTACCCTTTTCTTGGAACATTTTTCGAAATTCTTTATGTTTTAAAAAATGGTTTTACCGTTTTTATTGAAGTTTCGATATATTTAAGATATTTTCATGGCAAATACAATGTACTTATGCCGTATGTTTTCTGGAAATAACCTGTGAAGCCCCCTTTATTCTGTACTGGTCCAATTATTTTTGTTTTCTCCCTTTATTTTTCTTCTAAACGTCTGCACAAAAAGCACTGTTCTCTTCTCGACGTTAACACAGTCTACAGTCTTTCGTGATGTTACAACTCACAACTGTTTTCCTCTCGTAACCGTGACTCCGTCATTTCTCTGTCTTTCAAACACTGACTCTGACGATACAATCATTCAACACTCATTACAACGTCTTCACTGCGACACGAAATATCTTTCACGACGACAGTATCACACACAGCTGTCTCGCGCTCACTGACACACTGACCGACTCATGTCTGTAATCGTAATACCTCTAACTCGTTACCTCGTCTCCTTATATAGCGAGGATGAGGTAACACGGACCTCTCTCGAACTTGCAGAAACACGCCGGCCACGAAATGCCTCTTGAAGGTTCCAACAATCCTTTGTTGCGCGCCGCGCTCATTGTTGTTAGTCATGTATACACAAACAGTCGCGCGAGGTACCCTGACTTCGAGCGTCTTTGTTTGCTTGCCGGCCTGGTATGTAGTGTGCAGTAGCTGAGCCCCGACCGTCCTTTGTTGTGCGTCCAGCGTAACATTATTATTGGTAAATCGTAAGACAAAGGAAAACATTTTAAACACAAAAAGTAGGTCTCATACTGAAATACCGTGAATAGAACCACCCTTGGTTATAGGTCCCATCCCGCAGGAGGAAGGGATGAAGTGAAGATATGCAAGAGGCTAGAGGCCACTGAAACGGCCTTTCAGCCAGCGTCTGCGCCATCTGTCCAGCACCACCATGCGCCACGAAGCCTAAAAGCACCCCTGAATGATGAAAGGATGGAAAGGAACCACTCCAGCATTCGCCTACGGACCAAGAAAAACTAGAAACCTAAGGTCAGAGACGGAAGGTCGACGGGAACCGAACCTGTGACCTGCCGAAAGCGAGCTGAGTCATCGGGCTTGGTCATAGACACTAGTTAACTCCAGGGACTATAGTAAATAATAAAATGTTGGAATCTTGCCTAAATGAAATGCCAATGAGTACATTATAAGTAGGTAACTGGTGCACTTTACACAGATTGGTGTAAGCTCTGGTTGAAATTATTCAGCAGGGATCTGAGCAGGTGTTCATTTTCACAAAGGGGGATCTTGTGAGCTGTGTTCTGATAGCTAAGACTTTGAGAACTTGAGCCACAGTCCTACGTCTGTGTAAGCCAAGCTGCTTGAGTAACTCTTCCTTACACAGCTAAACACATACCGTGCTAATTTTCACTACTCACTGACGCCACGAGTTATTGATAGAGCACCTGCCTGATTTGCGAGAGGTTCGGGGTTCGATTCCCGGATCGGAGGGGGCGAATTTTTCTCTACCTTACATCATTCGCTATCCTCCCCATGTGTATAAGTACGTGATCTCATGTGTAAAAACGAAAGCCAATGGCGATTTTTATAACGCAATTTGTGATTGGTTTAGACCATTAGACTGACATCAAAACTGAGGTGTTCAGAGCATCGATTACTGTTGTATGGAAACGAAGCAGCCAATGACTGAGCGGGATGGCTCAGGCGGTTACGTCTGTGGTCCGCATTCGGGAGATCGGGGGTTCGATTCATGTGGCCAAAATTCCGAACTTTGGGTTTTTCTGGGGTTTTCCCAGGTCACTGAGGCGAATGTAGGGAAGGATGTTCACTTTACAACCCCGAATCACTCCCTTTCATTTCATTCTCTCTCCGGTCTTTCCCAGTTGTGTCAGCAGGGTCGCCGGATGGATACGCTGCGGTGGAGCTTGCGCTCTGGAAATACAGTGTTTGGCTGAAGGGGGGCACTGCGGTGGGCTGGCCGCCGGCCGGGGGGACTGGTTGATCAGCCCAACATGGGTGGTGGTGCGCTTTCTGTGGCGACCTGACACTCAATTGGACTGAAAACTTTCATGCAGTTGTTAGGGACCCACCGCAGTAATTCTACTTGTGATGAGTTCTGGCTGTAGGGTACTTTCATATCATGCTTCCTCCTGTGGTACAATAAGCCTCTGCTCACGTGCCGGAATCCCTACCGTAACGGACAGACTGACAAACTGCAGCCAATACATTTTTATTTATTTTATTTATTTACTTTTTTTTTTTTTTTTTCGTGGAGGGGAAAAGCCCGGTTACCGGCGGAGGCCCATGTGCAATGGCCAGCATTTGGGGCACCCTGCAACCTGAAGGGAAGCAGATGTACCCACTAAAAATTCTCCACGTATTAGTACGTGCTTTTCTGGTATATCGTCAAAATTTCATGGTAATGTCAGTTCCGCATAGCACCCCGTACTAAGCTGGCATGCATTGCATGTGAGCGCGCCAAGTGTTATTTCTTGGAAGAGCTCATGAAACGTGGACAAGATCAAGCGATATTCATGCTTTGCTTTAGCGATGCTGTTTCTAGTGTTGCACAGGTATTGACCTGCCAGTTGTTGATTATTTGTTTAAATGCTAAGAGCACACGTATATGTACCAGGTGTTCTAGTCTTCTCAGATAAGGCGTACCTTATAGGGTGGACCGGGGATGAACCAGCTGTTTCATTGCTCAGGAAAAACCGTTCGTTGAGTTTGTCTTCGACGCAAAGCGTCGTCTCCTTAGCGGGGTGGTAGTGCAGGTTTGGGGTCCGATTCCTGCTGGGAGCCCTGGCCCGGCAATGGGGTGTTGTGCCGTGCAGTTTAGTTTTCAAACGAATTGTGCACTTTAAAATCTACATTTGTTATACAGGCTATTCTCACAGCATTCTAGATATGCATTTTATGAAGACCCCCCCCCCCACCTCAAACTACCCTTTACACGAAACATAGACGAAAACACACCATATAAAAATGTAGATTACTTTAAAACACGCCGTTAATTTCATACTAACGTTTTTGTTCCATTAGTCGTTTCCAATATATCGGTTATTGAAGGTTTGAATTGTTCTATAGTTGCTATTTTTTCAGCTGCTTTCGATATTCAGTTGTTTCTCGCGATTGAATGGAAGCTATGGACTTTTAAGGCTAGTATATAGCGTCCAGTTCATAAACATTTGACTATCACATTCCCTTTTAATGTAGATGTAGGTAATAAAATGTATAATGTAGCTCCGTCTGCGAAAGTTTATCTTATTTCAAATGAAGTAGCTGGAAAAATACTGTGACGTCGGGCTCGGTGCACAACAAAGAACGGACGGGGCCAAGCTACTTCACACCACATGCCGTGCCGGCGAGCGGACAAAGACGTTCAAGGTCAGGCTACCTCGCGCGACTGCTGTGTGTACGTGACTGTCAAGAGTCGAAGTGGCAGAAACAAAAGGGGTTTCGAGAACGTTCGCTAGACTTCTACCTGCGTCATTTACGGTGCGCGTGTGTGTGAAACTCAAGAAAGGTCCGTGTGACGTCATCCCCCGTATAGAAGGAAGTCTGAGAGGAGCAGAGCAATGAGTTTTAGACTTGAGTTAAGGACATGGGTTGGCCAGTGTGTCAGTGAGTGTGAGACAGCTGTGTGTGTGTCGTCTGTTGGTAAGTCGAAAGAAGATTAAACGAGCGTCGCGAGTGATTATATCGTCGTGATTAGTGTATGAGCGACAGAGGAAATAAAGGACACCTAAAGGACTGATCAAGGTTATGAGAAGAACAGTTGTGAGTTGTCATACCTGAAAGACTGTAGACTGTGTTAACGACGATAAGAAAAGTGCATTTTGCTAAACTTTTAGTTGACAGTAACGTGATAGAAAAGTACCTGAAATGATTTTTGTCGTTTTGTCACAACACTTTCGGAAGAAAAGATGTATACAAACCAATAAATGATAGAGGGTGGGAAAATCATGTGAATGTAACACATATTTTTTCCCCAGTATTTGTATCCGGTGGGATTTATCCGCGGTTTAGGACTAAGCTCCGCATTTTCCACATATCTGTTTCAAATTTAGTGATTGATGACACACAGAGTTTTGCAAACGTTTATTAGCTTCAGGGCTACTGAAACGAATTGCCATCAGCGAGGATTTTTTAAAAGTGGTATTGCGAACTATGTTACAAAAATGTTAGCGGTTTATGAAAAACTTTATTAGTTTGCTACAGAAATTAAAAAAGATAAAAGCGAAATGTGGATGCCCTTTAGCTTTGGTTTACCGCTGCAGTCCGGATTAACGTGCAAGTGCATAATAAATTTTGGGGTCAGAAATTAAAGCATTACTAAATTATATGCGGTTACTAGAGGAAAAATAAACGCGAGGTCAGTATAAACATTGCAAATAAAACTGGATGGACGTTGGATTAGAGGAAAATCATGTAAAATAATGATGTAATAACCCTTTTAGGTTTGTGCTAACACGACAACCTAATAAACATAACTGGGCTACCTGTTTGTAAACATAACACATGTGTTCTCCGGAAGACTGCGGTGGAGAGGAAACAAAAAGATGAACTGTTATTTCAACAAATGGGAATAATTTGACGCCTCGGTAGTTATTCTAGCTGAGGTTCTGCCTGGGAACCACACAATTGTGTTGCGTTTCCCTAGCAACTCTACTTCATAAGCATTTATTTAATTTTACCCAAAAATAACTGCAACTGAACTAGCACCACTCTAATGAAATACTGTACTACGAGCAATACGAGCAAATTGCGAGCTATAGGTTATAGGTCATATAATGTGGAGGACACCTCACACACTTAGACCTACATAGAGATCCATTGTCCACATGGAGTGAAGGAACCACAGGAGGCTACAGGCCACGAGACACACGGCGGTATATAATGTCTGTATGTATAACTGGTAGCCAGCTACTTCATTTATTAGTGCTAAATTGTTACAACTATGAATATGACTAGGCATTCAACCCAGGCTCTTTGCCAGTCCTATCCACTTGCGTGCAATTTATAACAACTTAAAATAGAAAATATTCATTACATAGGTACAATAAAATTTTGTTTATACCAAACGCTTTGCAAAATACATGTAAAGATTACAAGTGAGGAAGAAACACCGCTGAAAATGTGTAAGAGGGAAAGGGCAAAATGAGCGAGACAAGCATAAGGAGAGATTTAATGGAAGATTGCACTGAGGCCAACTTTTTGTAGTCGCATTTTGCACCTTGCACCGTGTAATTCACCAGTGAATGCACCCTGAGAGGCCCTGGTGTAGTCTAGCACACTACTAGCAGGAAGCTTATTAAGCCCGTACTTTGAAATAAATTTAGGCACCGGACTGCAGAGAAGTAGTGTTTCAGTGTATTATAGAATCTTGTTGAAGATTGAAGATAGTTAAAAAGTCTTGTGTTACAACTGACGTTATAGATTATTTTGTTTTACTCGTAGAATAGTTGCACTCGAGTTTTAGCATTGTTCCGCAGACGTTCCTGCTCACAAAATAAAATTCCTGTTTTAGCACTTGTGTCATAAATAACTATTCTGGACGATCGTGAATTTTTTGTTACTTACTGAGTGTGTTGTGGCAGGGAATTTGAAATTCCCACGTCGTTCCTAAAACAATACTGGTCTGATGATTTCCCACACGGCGCGCTGGGAAGTAAATTAACAAATAAAGGAACTATATTTATCATCCAGGAATCGGTGAGGCACAACCTGTTATGCAAACAACTTCTTTTTCAGTAGTATACCCAACATCAGGATCCTTATCGATGAGAATGCTTGGTATTAATTATATTTGTTATCAAAGCTTTAAGAAAATCGCGAAAATGTAAGAAGCAATCAAACTAAATGTTTTGATTTCATACACGCACGCAGGCACTCACACTCACACACACACATACACACACATAGATATAGCGTGTGTGTGTTTGTGGTCTACACTACTACGTACAGCAAGTACAGGAAATATTGTATTCCACCCAAAAATTAGATGTCGAGATTTCGCCAGCAGTATATGTGTTGAGGCCCCCAGAATTTAAAAAAAAAAAAAAAAAAAAAAAAAAAACGAAAAGTCGGTTAAAAACCAAATTTGGTATTTAAGTTAAGTATCTTCCAACGATTTGACGCGAAGATTTTGAATAAAATTGCTCCATCCTTAACTACCCTTTACATGAACAATTTTTCGAACATTTTTATTTTCTCGAAAATGGCTCTATCGATTTTGATTAAAATACCACATGTTTAAGATATTTTTATGGTAAATGAAATTTATATTTTGAATTTTCTGGCTATAACTTACACAGTCCTGTTTACTCTTGATGATTTTTGCATAACTGGTAAATCGTGATAGACCATATTTTACTATACAATAAATGTAGTTCTGTAAAAACACAGTTATTTCCAAATTATTATTATTATTAATTTTTTTTTTTTTTTTTTTTTTTTTTTTTTTTTTTTTTTTTTTTTTTTTAGTGAACAATTTCGTAGATAGTCTGTTATTTGTGCGGGCTTTGGAATACTCAAACTTTCGTCAAATGGAAGATCGTTATTCTTTATATATATAACCGTGTAAAGAGAACGGAATCTCGAGCTTTAGAACATTTGATTATCGCTCAAAGCCTACCTTATTGCCATATTCCCCTTGCACCTACAAGGAAATAAGCAATAAGATAATTTCTAAAAATGTTTATCTCAACTAACACGAAGAGGATATTGGTATAAGAGTTTGTAAGAAGGTACTCTACAAGAGTAGGGAGTCATTTTTTCTCTCCGTCTAACAGTTTTCCCAAACCAATCGCGAAGTTTACTATCTGATTTTTGCATGGTCGTGATGTTACATGTAGTGCGAAATGAACAACGTGTGTCGTATGGACTATCCATTTTGCTTCGCACCTCGATGCGTGACCTACTGGCCTAGGTATTCTCAGGTCATTGGACTTGCAGAAAGCATTGGAGCTAGGTTCCTGTACACCAGTCTGTATCCGAGACCGACCCACCCTGCGTGATGGCTTCTGTGTCACGCCTAGTTCGAGGTACTAACCAACTTGAGAACATGCAAGTCTTAATAAGCATAAATTATAAGTTCGCAAATGAAGCGAATACTGGTTTAATATTGTTCACACTCTGTCGTCAATTACCAATAAATATATCCGCTCTTATACCTCAATCTCCCTGTATATAGGCAACTTTTATATTAAGATCGCCCCAAAAAGTAATATGCAATACATATTTCCAAAACTCGAAAATAGGAAAGCTTGACTTCGTCTCGTCTATCCACACTTTCCTCGACTCTTTCACCTTGTCACTATTATATTGCAACGTAGTATTACATTGAGAGCCTGCTAAATTTATTACAATGTAGATTACAGAGAGGGAGAGAGTAAAGGAGAGTGGAGAGAGAATGAGTGATTTGGAGGTGAGGAGATAGGCGCTGGATTTTGCTAGTGTGGTTATAATAACGAAGCCTTCACTCGATATATTAAGCTAGATCAGAAGTTTAGCTTGGTACATCGTCAGAGAGATTTGTTTTAATTCTTTTCCCATTTTCAAATTCACATTATCGCTGTGTGTTCCATGAAATAGAAAATGTCCCATGAGGAACCTAAAACTTTTATACAGATGACCAAGAAGTCACTTCACATTTCATTCGATCACGATGTCCCTGACTTCTCGTTGACCATGTTGAAATAATTAAATAGTTCCTGAATCCCTCTCGACTCTTCGGTTCATATCTGTTCTCTTGGGGCGCTGCTTTATTGAAAACCGAGATGGGCCTGGAATATTCCATTGGTTTTATTCTGGAGATATGACAGAAGGTCCAAGGAATTTAGAAATGCATTGCTTCTTTCATCATTGTGGAGATTTGTAGGACTCAGGGTATTTAGTATTTAGATAAAATGAGTTTGTGTACACGTGTGTGAGAGAGAGAGCGCGTGCGAGAGAGAGAACTCCTATTGTTCTTTTGTTTGAAAACAGGCTTCAGGGAAGTTAGGCATTTTCTCTGTATTGCATAACCTACGACATGTGGTCAGCAGTGGTTTCCCGCTGGCTATATTTGGGATTACAGTAGCTGGAATATACTAAATGCGGAAATACACTGTGAACATTTGTAAAATAACAAGGCAGTGCTAAACCAAGCTCTTTGAGGTTGCGAATTAGTGGTCTCAGAGGCCTTTTTAGCTGCGTTACATGTGTCAACATTAATTCATGTTAGACCTGGGCGACTCACGGAATACCTTGAGCGAACTTCATTCTTTTTTTACCTGCTAAGCATACAGTTATCAGTGCAAGCTGCGCTCAGTGAACACCAATTGCCCAGTCCTGTGTTACAGGATTGTGAACCATGTTTGTGGGGTGTCAGGTGTAAACAAAACCCAGTCTTGTACAGCTGTAGTCACTGTCACTAGGTGTGTCTGATGTGAAGGGTACTGGATGGTAAGGTAACAGCGTCTTGTTCATTACAGTGCGAGCATATAATGGTTGTTTCCCATTACGTACCCATTAGTTGAGACAGTATGTACACATTTGTCGTGTGCGTTACATTTCATTTTGACTGGCAAATAAAGATGTTTCATAAAATCATATTTCATGCAGCGATCCACCATCAGCGACCCCGTGTTCCTAACCTCAAAAGCCTTAGTTACAGTCTAGAAGAGCGCACGTGCACTCACAAGGGAAGTCTCTCATTCAACTAGACAGACTCGTTTTCTTTCTAAATCGCATGCAGATAGATATCTGGTCGATAAAACATGATAAAAGTAATTCCACTAGCTTCTTCGCTTGTCGCCAAAGATCGTGATTTGAAACGTGCATTTATTCCAGTGCTGCGTTAAAACTTAAAACGTGCATAACAGGGCCGAGGTCGTCAGATGTTGCATTGCTCCTTTTGGAGTCTTATTGTTACAACGCGAAAAGTGTGCAGATAAATGTTAAGACTTTTACTGCGGGCGATGTTAACATGTATGGTGTTTTCCGAGCTTATAGGCCTTGGTCTAGTTGTCTTGTCTACTTGACTTGTCTGGACTTCGGAGCTGCATATTTGGCTTCGGCCTTCCTGAGGATGCCGGCCGCAATGTTCGGCGAAACGTCGGAGAAGGAAACAACTAGACTACGGCCTAAAAGCCCGAAAAACATCATACATAATTAAAATTGTAACTGAGAGTAGACAGATATAGAGAAATTTCCGAGAAGTATAACGTTGTGCAAGAAGGAGAAATATATCTTTCTCACCATCATAGACAGTTCGTCGGTCTGGGTGACTCAGTTGTTTAGACGTCTCCTTCCTTACCTTTTAATAGACTTCTTTTCATTGCACCAACCATTTGTTGGAATTTATATAATTTTTTTCTCCGGGTCCTTAGCCTACAAGTAAAATGTCAAGAAAATTGAAGAAGTAAAGTTGTTTGAAAATGCGTTTCCCAGCTACAATATATACTAATAATTAGATATAGGTTATGTACAATAAAGATACTAATGACGTTCCGCATTCTAAAAACCAAAATGAGTTGAAACCATGTTTATCCCAAATTTGGGGTAGACAATGTCTGCCCTATTTCGACTAATGCTATCGCTGATTGGGGTATGTCATTGTCCGTAAACAAAACAAAGGAAAATACAAGGACTGGGAAATTTCAAAACTTGAATTGAGGCTAGGTTTCAGTTTGGACTATGGTTATGATATCAGAAAACAGAGAAAGGTTTCGGCATTTAAGCACACAGTCACCTATTTGCTTCTGGAAACCTGCAGGAGGAAGGAGTGGGGCAAAGACCACAGAGGGTGACCACAACTGGGACGATGGGCTCGGACATAGTAAATATAGGTATATACATAGGTATGTATATAAAGTGTTTTTGACATTAAGCATTTCTTAGATATTCCATGTTATTGGTTTGCATTTTGAAATACTTATCAATACTTTTTCAATAGGAAGTCGCTATTCGTTTTATTTTATCTCTTAGCCATGTAAAGAGAACGGAATTTTAAGGACATCACATAGCGACCAATTTTAAAAGACATGACAATTGCTTGAGGCTATTGGATTTCCTAATTTCGAATGTATCTACTAGGAAATATGCAGTAACACAACTTATCAATCTGTTTATCTCGATTAGCGTGAAGTAATTAAAGGAATAAGGCTAATGAGTTTGCACAAGAGTAGAGAAAGTCATGTGAGTGCAACACATCTGATTTTTCGTTTTGGAGCCTTGTTGGTGTATCCAAACGAATGAAAGAATTAAAACAAGGTCCATAGCAGCTAGCACTCGGAAGCCGTGTAAAGTCATACGCATTACGTGCCAGAAAAAAAAAAAGGGGGGGGGGGAAGACTTTGCTTGTCACTGGCGATTATGCCGGACATGTTATGACAGGAGTATCGCAAGGGACATGAAAATCCTGGAATCATCATTCACACTGGCAGGATTTATAGCTTTTAACTCCCTGTGCGCCTGTTATACACAGGGACGAAAAAAGTAACATGGCGTCCGTCGGTTGTTTGCAAGGAGGATAGTGTTACGGGTTTATGATGCATTTACATATGTACACTAGTCCTTACGCCACCGTCACGCTTTCCGGTTCCGTGACTCGGAAATAATCCTGTTTATTACGGTGGTTTGGCAGGTACCTGAGTTTGGTAATGCATGCACAAGGTCTTTGGTTCGTTAACTTCCGGTTTTTCGCTAGTTTAACTTATTAGTGGTGTTAACGCAAGTTGGGGCATATTTGCTGGACAAGCCATATGTACATCTGAGCTCGAATTCCCAGAAACGATGAAAATTTACATATCTCATGATTATAAAACAGTACTGATGGTCACTCCCGTTCAAAACTCTGCTTTCACGTCTGATTTTTATTTGTTTATTAACTGAGAGGAGGGGAATTCTGATCATGTATAATACATAGTGTCCATCCATTAACTGCCACATTCTAAGAAGTTGTAAACCTACCCCTCACCCTTCTTCCACTATTAAAGACAAAGATGAACACAATAGAGAGGGTCTTCTCAATATATCCTTAGAGAAAGAATCTGCTGTTGCCAGATCTTTTACAGTTGTGCATTCAGTGCATTGTTAAAGACCCTGCTTGTCGATTTGCACCTCAGACAGACCGAAGTAAAAGACGTGACAACATCGTCCACGCTACCAATTGGCACTCTAAAAGGCAGTGGGATGAGGAAGACCGCTAAACATTGGCGATACTGTACCACCGCAAAGGAACGCAATTTAAGGGCACACATAAACAAACAAAAATATGATGTGTTGCATTAAAATAAGTCTCTCTATTCACTCGTCCACAAACTGTTCTTATAAAACGTTATTCTTCAGCCTACTTCATGTTGAGTAAATGGGCTTTATATATTTACAAATTTTCTTGTAGGTATAAAGGATAAAATAAGCTAATGCGGTACATTTTTAAAAGGCGGATCCCTATGTGGTGGTTTTAAAATTCCATGCGCTCTGCATTTCCAGATCAAAAAGCGAACAGCCACCTAGCGCCTGAAGAAGGTACAGGTATTTGGAAAGTGTGACCAATAACAATGAGTATATTCAGAATGAAAAGGACTTCAGCACAAAAAGCTCAAGATATACATTTTGTCATGGAAATGTGTCAAACATGTGTTATTTTAACGCAAATCGTTAGAGCCATTTTTAACACAATAAAAAATACCAACATTTTTCCATGTAAAAGGCAGAATGGGGATTTTCTTTTGAAAATCCTCAGAATATGTAGGTATTTCCAGTGAGACCATTGTTGTGGTCGTGGTCGCTGGAGAGTCTGCCGTGTAGAGTGTCGCGGGTTCGACTCGCTCCTTGGACAAAGGTGTTTGTGTCCTGTGTATATGAGTACCAAACAAAAACAAGCCAGTAAAATAAATCGGGGGAACAAAAAAGAAAAAAAAAAAGGGAAATAAGAAAAGCGACCCTTTCATTTAACAAGCTCGAAAAATGATTCTGCGGGATTAAAACACCTTAGAATAACTGATTGTTCCGGTCAAGCAATAATGCCACATCTAAAATTAGAAAAATAAATAAAATAAAAATACTAAGGTAAAGCCTTGGTATAAAATGTTTGGATAAAATGCAAAAGTTTCCCTGCTAATTCTAGCGAACCAGTAGACAAATAACGCAGGAAAAAAAGAAAGCAAAAACAACCATTTGTTGAGTGAATGATATGAGGAATAAAGGTTAAAAATCTGATGTATTACAACCACTTTCTGTACCCATTCTTCAACAAATTATTCTTATAAAAACTTATTCTTCTATCTACGTCATGTTGATAGCAATAAACTTGTGTATAAATAGTTTTCTTACATTTCACTTGTAGGTAAAATAAGAAAAGGGGAATACGTGGACTTTCCATTTTGGAAAAGAATAAGTGTTTGAAAATTTAAACCAATAACAAGGAATATCTCGGAAACGGGTAACACAAAACACATAATTTGTGCGCATTAAAGACAGCTACATTTTTTCTGTAGTAAGGTTTTGTCTATATTCTATGGTTTATTCAAAAGTAATTCAGAATGAAGATTTCAGATGCTATTACAACAAAGTTCAAGACATACATTTCATTTGTCGTGAAAACTCATATGTTTAATATATCAAAATCTGTAGAGATATTTTTGAGAAAATTAAAATTTTTGAAAACTTTCCCATGTAAAGGACATTTAAGGGTGGTAGTTTTCTTGAAAATCTTCCTGACGCAACAGCGCTATACACAGAAAATTTTTTACTCTGTCCAATTTTTTTCTTAAAATGCGTTGTATATTAGTGAGAGCATTCCAAACATCTAATTCCGGTAAAGCAGCAATATGCAACGAAATGTTTGAGTTAAAAGAATACTTAGGGCAGCGTAATTATGGAACGAAAGGGTCGTTTTAAAAGTGAACTTGTCTTTCCGTTGCTGATATTGTTTTGAAATTCCAGGGAGGGCTTGATGCTGTCATTTGTCCACATGTCTCAGGAAGACGTTGTAACCTGTCAACTCTAAGTTGAAGCGCGCTCAGCAATTACTGGTGAATGGAGGGTTGTGTAGTGTTAATACCTCTAAAATTTGCTGCCATGTAACTAAAATGCACTACACAATGCGCCCTCATTGCGTATGAATAGCAGCACCGCAATGCTGCAGTAATCACATGTTTCCCAGTGATGCATGATTCGCCACAAACTGCCCTCTGCAGGCTAACCGGGAAATCACAACAATCTTATGGTGGCACAAACATCATGCCGTGATTTCATGCGAAAATACTGTGACTTCGTCCAGTTTCTCAAACTGTCACTTAGTAACGTAGTTCAGTTTCGCTGGGACTTCGCTGTCACTACACTTTCTTCCGCGATGTAGCGGTGTAACAAAATACGCTCGACGTAGCCTCTTCTCTCGGAGTTGAACACAAGACGTCTCCAGTCCCATGCAGTAACACCACCCACTGTACATCGTCACTAACTCGTTCGACTCACTCACTCGCTTCACTAGCTCTCACTTATACCAGGTGGCCCACTTCATCCGGCGTCAGCGTAAGTAGATAACCCTTCGTGCGTTAAAACAATTGCAGAACTCCACGGCGCAAGAGACGGCAGTAGCGTCTCGTGCCTCTCAGCGAAGACGTGAGGTGAGAGACAGTTAAACTAGAGTGCGTAGTCCGTGATAATAGACAATAACAGTACAAACAACCGAGAAGTTCTCACTTTACTTACAGGATCTTTATTTTCTAGGGAATAAACTCACTCCTGTGCATGCTGCTATTATCTAACATTTAATACTAATACTAATAATAATGATAATGATAATGATAGTGATAGTGATAGTGATAGTGACAGTCATAGTGACAGTGACAGTGCCAATAATAATAATAATAATAATAATAATAATAATAATAATAATAATAATAATAATAATAATAATAATAATAATAATAATAATAATAATAATAATAATAATAATAATAATAATAATAATAATAATAATAATAATAATAATAATAATAATAATAATAATAATAATAATAATAATAATAATAATAATAATAATAATAATAATAATAATAATAATAATAATGATAATGATAATGATAATAATGAAGAAGTAAAACAATAATATTAATAAGAAACGAACAAATGCCAAAGAAACATTACATTCCGTAGTGTTAGACAACAGCACCCTATACAGGAGAGAGTTTATTCCCTGTAAAATACATATCCTGTAAGTAAAGCGGGACCTTCTCGGTTGTTTATACCCTTATTGTCTATTATCACGGTCTACGCACGCTAGTTCAGCTGCCTCTCAGCGCACGTTTTCACTGAGATGCAGAACACGCCACTGCCGTCTCTTGCGCCGTGGAGTTCTGCAACTATTATAACGCACGAAAGGTTATCTAGTTGCGCCATGGCCGGATGAAGTGGGTCACCTCTTATAGACGTAGGAAGTTTCTTCACGGCTTCAGAAAGTTCGAAGGGATGAAACTTTTAGAAGGTTCTAGTTATCCAGTAATAGTGTTTGTCCTGTTTATGCTGAACGAATGCGCCGCTTATATGTTTACAATTTCTACTAATATGCATATACATTGCTTCTCAGAATTCTATTTTAGTTTGCAAGTCACTGGCGCTTTTACCCTATAACTAATGCTACCTTGAGACGCATATATAAGCTTCCTAATGCACCAGTAAAATCTGATAGTTACTATCGCTGTTACCTTGCTGTTACACTGTGCCTCGATATGCCATGTAAGTTTTCCAGTGACTGGTGTTTTTACCCTAGACTTGATGCTTTCTTGAAACGCATATGTAAGTCACCTAATGCACATTTAAGTTCGATATTCGCCAATCTTGTTGCCCCACTGGCATGGATATACCTACATAGTTTTCTAAATGATGTGTTAGTTAGCCAGTAACTAGCATTGTTACCCTTGATCTAATCCTTCTTGAAACGCATGTCACCTAATATACCATTTAAGTCCAATAGTCAATAGCTTTGTTACTCTACTGGCATGCATGTACATTGTTTCTGAATATGATGTTAGTCTGCCAGTTACTAGCGCTTTTACCCTACCTTTAATCCTTACTTGGAACACGCTGTCTCCCAGTAATTGTCACTTAATGGAGTGATGATGAAGGCGGGCTCGCACCATATGAGTTGGAACAAACCGCGTGTTAAAAAGGCATTTTCATTCCTCACGCGTGCATTATGTATTAATTTGCTCGTATGGATTTGGAAACCAGCAGAATGGTTAATTTCACAGCTAGCTAACGGGGTTTCCTCGTACTTGATTTTACATGCGAACATTTTTTAGTTTTTAGTACGCTTAAGCTTTTCTTCTAGGATGGAATGTTGCCGTCCATAACACACTCTCAGAAATAAATTTGTAATGCATTCATGGCGCTTAAATGTCAATGTAAAAGTGCCTTACAGAAAAAGAGAAACAAGTTTCAACTCTGGCAAAGAGGCATGCAGCATTGTAATTTGTCGAATGACCTATGAAATTCCTTGAATTTAATTAGGTATATTTTGTATAATTCTGTAGAACACACTTTTTTAACAGTTACATAAAATTTTATTAAATATTAAAAACTACAATTTGCCTCAAATAGGGTTTTTTGTAGTGCTAGCTATTTTCGAAATATTCCCTGTTGCAATTAAGACCTTTCTGAAGTGTCATTTAAAGGACATGCTTGAAACTGTGCAATTCTACTTTTTCCCCCTTATTTTTTTCCGTCCCAAGAACTTGTTAACAAGAAATAATATTTGGATGCTGTTTCCTGATGTTGAAACCTTTTTGTTTAATTTTATGAAATCCCAAGGTAAAACATTCATCTTGAATAAGTATTGGGAAAAGAAAAATAAATGCGTGTAAGAATGGTATTATAGTAATGAATATAGCTAAGATTTCATGATGGAGCATATATGCTCACCTGGGCCTAGGTGCAGCCAATGGCTGGTCTCCCTCAGAAAAAATAGCTCGTGCAAAACAATAGTCATTGTGTACCGCTCCCCAACTCCAGAGAATTCGTTTTGGCAGTTTTGGCAATTTTTTCAGAAAGTTGGCTTTGATTTAGGAGTTGGTTAATCCCTGATTTGACAGTAGACAATGGAGTAGACAGTTGACAGTGAAGTTGAGGTTTGTTTATTGAACAGTGCCCAGTGTAGTAAGTTGTAAGTTATGAGTGAGCAGTTCAGTTGTGTTTTATTCTGAATACGTGCAAGTGTAAGGCTAGGCTAAGTGATAGATAAAGTGTTTAGCAGAAACTGGTCATTATTCTTCCTATTTCACTATTTAGAGAAGTAAAGTTCTTAAATTTCTCCCATATTGTCTCCTGGAAACTGATTAAAGAGGTTTACCTACCTCACCTGTTTCTTTGAATTCTCAATTTGAAATTTTCCCTTACGCACCAGTATGTGTAACCTATTGTTATACTTAATACAGGTAGCTATTTAACCCCTTCCTTTATAATCCGGGCACCGGATGCAGACAAATTAAATTAAATTATTTTGTTGTTTAACGACGCTGTCAATTGCCAGGATCACATCAGCGTCGCCGGTGTGCCGGAATTTTGTCCCGCAGGAGTTCTTTTACATGCCAGTAAATCTACTGACATGGAGCTGTCGTTTTTAAGCACACTTAAAAACCATCGGCCTGGGCCGGGTTTCAACCCGCGACCTTGGGATCAGTAGGCCAGCGTCTAACCAACTGAGCCACCCAGACCGACGGGATGCAGACAAGTGTTTCATTATGTTATTTAATTATGTTGAGGTGGGAAATGTGTACAGTATAGTTCAGAAAAATGTCGAAAATAATGCACAGTATTCGAGTAAATTTACAGTAGTTCTTCTCGATATGATGAGAAATTGTTTTCGACTGAAGGTAAAAGACTGTATCATTTTGTGTGATATAAATGTTCAAAAACGTATAAGGAAAAAAAATCGAAGGTTATCATACATTGTCATCAATGATTTTTTTAGGTGAAAGCTTTCCTCTCTATCCGT